>VUJU01000786.1:0-81646 GCA_009835225.1 Aphis craccivora | reverse complement strand
TTTTTTTTTTATATATAAGTTTTGAAAGCGTAATATACAAGGTTCTTTTTAAATTTTTATTATATCCATTTGAAAATATTAAAAATACATACCTATACAAACATTTTTTTTTTTTTTATAAATATTTGAAAAAGTTCAAATTCGGACTAAATTTAAATTTTCAAAACATATCATTAAATACATTTAGTGATACAGACTAACAGACAGTTAAATTTGAATGAAAATCTTTAATTGTATTGGTTATCAACGTATTATCAATGGATATCACCTACAAGATAACTAATACCTAGATATTTGATGGTTTTAAATTTTATACTATTAAATTTTAAGTTAAATTTTTGTGTTTTTCAATTAAAAAAAAAAAGTACCTATGTAAAAGTACACTATATAATATAAAATGTATTTTTAAATTTTTAGGATTTTATTATACGTTTTTTCTTTGAATTTCCCTTATGTTGTATTAATTTATCACACCATCACAAAATGTAAATTATATGAATACATTGTATTCATTGTATTCGTTTTGTATAAACTATAAATAGTACTATACTTAAATATAATTTTTACTTTATTTTTCTTATCAAAAAAAAAAAATAAATAAATAATATAAAGATTAGCCCCAAGTTATTGTTGTAATTACCTATTTTAAAATATTAAAAATATATCATAGAATATAATGACTTATCAATGAATTAAAAATTAATATCTATATTACAATGACTTACTACTCAATCACGAAGTTTACTCGACAACTACAAATGTAAAATAGAGTGGTTGCCTAATTTTCTCATTTTTCAGATTTGAAAGTATTACAGAAATCTATATTTTCGTAGTAATTTTATCATTTGGTAAAATAACTTTTGATGTTAACATTTTACTGTAATAAAAATTAATTTAAAAAATAAAAATTATAATGGATTTATTAATACATTTTAAAGTTATATATCTAATTTAATAAAACAAAAAAAAAATCCTCAAGCTTTGAAAAATTCAATTTAAAATTAATTTCTACAACATCGTATAACAATATTATGCTCTACTAACACTATGAGAGTTATCCAAAATTTCGAAAGTATGACATTACTTAAATAAGTACCCAAGGGGCTAAAACCAACAAATCATAAATTGAAAATATAAGTTCAAGGTTTCAATATCTAGATTGGTAGAATTGGATCACTGAGGTAACTCATAATCACAAAAAAAGGCTTTTTAAGAGATGAAACCCTTGGAAAATATTACGATATAATATATTATAAGAACTATTACTGAATAACATGATTCATGAACTAAGCTCATTCCCATTGCTCTGTTGATAATGAATTTATTAAAATTATGATTATTGTAGGTAATAATTAACAGAAGTTTTAAATGAAATTACACGTTTTAATTTTGATTTGGGTACATCAATATATTCAAAAAAAAAAAATCATTTGCTTAACAATTTAAAGTTCAATAGGTTGGGTTTTATTTGAAAAAAAATTGTGACATTACACTCATTACAAGACACTCCTTAAAAGTTGATACAATATATATAAAATCGATGTAGTTATTTGAAAACAAATACGTTCCTCAAATAGGTATTCTTCAAAATTCAAAACATAAAGAATTCAAATAATATTTAATTTAAAGCTTAATGAGAGCATGTCTATAGTGATTTACAATATGGTGGGGTATAGTTAACACGTCTGTAGTTTGGATGGGTATTTGATGAATAAAATGCATGGGTAGGTACATAATTTATTTATTCTAGCGATGTGTTAAAATCTAATTCATCTATGGTTCGATAATAATCTATAAATACTATCGTACTTATTCCAAAATGAGATCAAAGAAAACTAAATCCTACTTTACGTGTAGCTTTTTGCGTAAATGTGCATGTTTATTGTATGTAAAAGTATAGAGACGCTATACACATATAAACATTATATAAGCACATTAATTCATTAACCGTACTCACCTCTATTTTAGATTTTAAGAGCAACAAAGAATATATTGGTTTGAAAAATAGTATGCATTAATGAAGAATACTGCACTACTATGTTCATATAAAATTTTAGATTTTTCTAATTAGTTTTCTATAATCTTATTAATTTCTATAATATATATAAATATATAATAAATATTATATATTATATACATTATATACATTTGTACAACTTTTACATCAAAAGTTTACCCATTTTGTATGTAAGTACTTTATTTCAATTAATGTTTAATTAATTAATGAACATTTGTTGAAGTAGACCGAAAGTCTATTATTTTTATTATTAACAATAGTGGTATTTATCAGCAATGATAAAGTTACTAAAAAACATAATATCTATTCAATAATAAGAATGTGTTAAAATACTATTTTTACAAATATTTTATGCAGCACATATTATTAACCAAAACATAGATATGCTAACAAATGAAAATACTTAGAAACTCAATGTGTAAGTAGAAAGTACTAACAGTAACAATTATATAATGTTATGTAGGTAAGTAGGCACGTGTCAAAAACCATTTAGCGAATTCTCTCTGCGAAAAAAAAAATAAAAAAACGTTTACATTTCTTGAACCAAACACTCGTGCATGGCTTCACCAATTTGACCTGTAATCTCGAAATATTTGTTATCGTTCTAATAAACCAGATTAAAAGTATATAGTTTCAATATTGTGATCAACTTTTGCATTTTCATGATTATAAATTCTAAAGAATAAAAAAGTTGTAATTCCACAAACATCAGGAACACATTTTCGACCGGTAAATACATTAGGCCATAATTGGGAAAAGTGTTTAAATATAAATATACTCGTAATTTGTAACTTAACTATTTATTATGTACAAATATAAATATACAATTGATAATTTATATTTAAATGTGTATTTGTAAAGTAATTAGTAAATTGTAACTAATTACAATATTGCATGCTCGTAATTTGTAATTACAAGTTACTTTAGATACGATTCGAAAATACCAACACAGTTAGTTTTAGAGGTGAAATATTTACTAATATTTTAAACGAGCCATTTAGTCAAAATGAGCACATTATTTTGTTCGTGTAAATTAAATTCATCCATTCTATATATATATATATATAATATATACTTCATCTGTATATATATATATATATATAAATATATATATGCAGATATATACAGTATTAATTAATAGTAAGTACACATAAACTAGTATAAATGTGTGGGCACTATGCAAAGTTTATAATGAATATAAATTATCATATTATAATTTAATAAAGAATGATCTGCATTCAATATAATTATATAAGAGTTTAAAATTTTAGATTTTTTTTTGTAATTTCATTAGAACTTTAAATTTTACACTAGTAAAAAATTACTATTCTGCTTTTAAAGCTATAAATTCTGGTTCAGCAACAAATTATTAATTATATTTATATTGATAACTTCTTATTTTGGTATCAGGTAAGAAACTTATTAATTGCTAGGGTTATGGCAATCGGTTAAATAAAAATAAAACAATTATTATTCATATAATCCAATTTGTTTGAAGTATAAAAAACTTGTTATTCGTGTTTATATCTATATTCTATAAGTAATAAATTTAAAATATTATGCATTTTTATATTAAAGAATAATAATTGAAGAAGCCAGAAATATAATAATTTTAAATAGTAATATAATGAATTTTTTCATTAAAATTTATATTTCAGTTCCCAATCTTTTATTAGATTTTTAGATTACGAAATCGGTTATTTTTGATTTAGTTTCATTCCTTATTTCAATCATCCTTCGTTGTTTCTGATAGTTCTTATAAGATATTATCTAATGAGACATTAGTCAATATATTTCAATTTTGATATGGAAAGAAAAACTAAAAGAAATATTGTCAGAATAAATTAAGAATTGTGTTACAAATCAGTGATCATTGTCAAGACAAAACATGTGTAATAGCGTTTTATTCTTAAACTCATTAATATTGATTGTACGCATAACATGTTTTAATAATAGTCAGTATATATTAATTGCAATGAAAAATAAAGCTTTATCGGTCAATTGCAAAAGTTGAATGAATCTGAATAACCAACATAAAAATTAAAAAAGAAATTCAGGTTATTATTTATTAATAGTTGTACATAATAAATACTTACAAATTATAAAATAACGAAGGTTGTGTCACGTAAAAATGTTCTGATTACCTATAGGTTTTTATAAAATATACATAGTTAATCAACTATGTACAATAAATAACTATTAATATTAATTATACAATTGTAAATCATTTATAACATGTATTAAGTAAGCATTAAATCAACGTTTTATTATTTTAATATTAGATAAGATTAATAATTGTTTTACTTCAATTTTATTTTTGTTTACCTGATTAAAAATATATTTATATTAAAACAAAATTAAACGTAGTACATCTAAAATAAACGTAAAAAGTGGAGTTATTATTATTTTATAATAACAATTTATAGTATATATAATCAATCATCATGACTGTTTCAAAATTAAAATTATTTTTTACTTTTTCAATAATGAATAGATTCATTTTTTTATTTTCATATTTTATTAGATAAATAAATAATAAATATTACATTTTTCAATGTGAATTACTTTAAGTGTGTTTAATATTATTATCTAATTTATATCAGCTGTTACTACTAATCTCAGCGTTTCTTCGTTTTCCACGATCCAATATTGACCAGTAGTACCTTGTTCCAAAATATAAATTAAAGCTTTGCCAACATTATCTGATCTAAAAATAAAGGAAATTTATTATTTTCTGACTCTAAAGTTATTGTTTAATTATTAATTGTTAATAATCTTAAAATGTAATACTTACACATGTATTGGATCTAATGTCATAAATTTTATATTCAGGTAATGTGAACTTTGTGTGTCCTACACAAACAAAATTTATGTTATTATTAAATAATATCGGTAATATGTAGAGAGAAAGTATAGATACTAATTTTTAAATTATTTATAACTTTATTTTCTTGATGCAAATTTAAAATAAAAAATTTAGTTATTGTTTTAACGGGGTTATACTATTTTTATTCATAAATCAAATCATAGTATGTAGCAAGGACACTTCAACAAACATATACATCATAAACACACGCGTATTTGTAATACATACGTTATTATATAATATCTATAACAAGCGTTATTATTAATTTTAAACAAATATTGACATTTATAATTTTATGTTTCCTGTTTTAATTCTATTAATTATTACTAGGATTATGAAAACTACACAGTCATACCACTTATACTGTGGTAGGCGCATTGAGTCGTCATTCATATTTCATACTATGTATAATCATCGTTTATATATTACACTGTGGGGGATACAATAATATGTATAATGCACATAAATATTAAAATACCTAGTTCAAAATATTTATCTCAGAGTTGCAGAAATACAGAATTCATATTATACGTATGAAAAGTAAACAAATACCAAATGTATAATGTAATATAAAGGATTCGGGCTTAAAGCACCTAAAATTATTCAAATAAACACTTAAAAATAACTTAATAATAATTTCATTAAAACACTTAAATTTGTAAAAAAAATAAAATAAAAATATGGTAATCTCCCTTAAAAATAAAATACGCTTCTCTTCAAAAACGTCCATGGATTTATCTTATTGTGTTATAAAATATACCTGCACTGATTAGCTATATTTTTCTAAGCCTACAAGCGACAATTATTTTTTGGCAGTAGCCTACACCAAGCATCTACAGCATCACAATGTAGAAATATATATATTAACTAATAAACTATTAAAATAAAGTATTATATCTATTACAAAAAAACTACAAAAATTAAAATCAAAAATAAGCATTTTCAACTTACTTATGTTAAATAATAGTAATATGAAATAAATATCAAAAGCACTTATTTAAATTTTATATTCAAGTAAAAAAAAAAAAAAAATTAGCAAATAACTTAAGTCTTGAACTATAGATGGTAATAAATAAAATAAAATATATGTATTTTTGAATACGAGTTGGTGTGAACGCAGACATTATTTTTATCTTCCTCAGATTATTTGAAATAAATTTTTATAGTACACAATAAATATTTATAGTTTATGTAAAATTAATAATTTTATGTTTTTACATGTTTCCAATTCTGTTCGTACTGAACTATAATGAAAAACATGATAATATAATGGTATTATATAAGAATTAATTAAATATACTGTGACCTAATCTAATATTGTCGTTGCGAATTCGTTATAAACCTTTCTTTTTTTTCTTTTTTTCTTTTTTCTTTTTCTTTTTTGCTCTTATTATACTGGCGTAGCTGTAGCACTTATCCTTGGACACCTCTGGTTATATATTATCGTTATAGTGTGTATCATACTGTATATACTTTATAATATTATAGTAATTTTAAACACGAAAAATAAACTCTATTTTCTACTACAGACATGAATTATTTCATGAAAACCGCAAGAAAAATGTTAAGCCCCTAATGAATTGTTATTATGATAAAATGCATTATATATACAAACAGATAATTTTTTTTCACAACATTCATTTCTACATAAATTACTGTGATTTTAAATAAGATTAGATTGAGAAGTATGAATATCGATGAATATACATATAAACAATATTCTAAATGTTGTAAAGAAAGTAAACCAAACCCCGTAGGACGGGCAATCTTCTCACCCACTAAACAAAAAATAAACTTACACCGATCACTTGTGTGTACTTGACAACGACACTAGTCGCCGTACTGTTTGTAGTCTGCACTACAGTTCCACCGTTGCCTCCATTCGGGGCTCCCATGTATTCGATTGCTAAAAGCGTTCCGTTAACGACTTCACCCTATAATAACATAAATATTGTATTATTTAACAGAATTACACCAATGCTGTGAACGATTCCATAGACAACATGTATGTATTATTTAACAATTGTTTGGGTTGCTGTGAACGATAAATATTTATAATAATTATTAGAATATCACTTGTTGGTCTATGCCTACATAATGATGTGTACGCATAATCGCATTGTTAGTTTCGTCCTTATCGTTCTTGAACCGTATTTCAGTAGTATTGTTAACGACGATATCTAATCGCCCAAAATGATTTATGCATGAAATGAAGGCCCCTGTGAAAATATGTTACGAAAGTCTATAAATAACATAGGTATAATATTATAATATAATAAATACATCGTGTTTCGTATGGTATTATACAATAAGCATGTTTTAGAAGTTCTAATCACCTTTAAAAACTCCACAGTAAATCAATATATTTAAAATCAAAGTTTTTTAATTATATATCTAGTTCTAAAATTTCAATTATTTTTTAATTTCTAATACAGCTATTTTTTATATGTTTTAAAACAGTCTATATATAATATATATATAATTATATTAAAATTTATTGAAAATTAACTAAATCGCTTAGATATTTGTTAATGTAAAATTTAGCAGCATAATTTTATTGTATAATCAAAGTATTGAGCTATTTTATTGATTTTATTAAAACTTAATTTTAACTTTGAAGTTAAAGGCAATAAGCGAAATACCTAACAAATGCTATAGGTATCTCGAGAGTCTAAAAATGTCCATTCTATGTACAAATATATATATAATCTAATAATCTATATATAATACATCTATATATATAATCTAGGTCACCTAGAATATATTTATAAAAAAAAAAAATCAATAAACTATTTTTGTTTTTATGTATCAAAATTATATTTTTTTTTTTTTTTAAACGAACAATAAAAACTAAAAATATTTTTTGAATTTGTATTCTTAACAACTTTAATCTCTGCTAAAAACTTACTAATAATTATACATTTTATACATTTGTAGATGATTATGAAAAAATTATCTTTCCAATCGATATAAGTTTAAGTAGATATACGAGTATAATTCATATTTCGCTACCTATTAAATATTATTCTCACGAAGCTATCTTGAAAATTTAAAAAAAAAATTAAGCTGTAAATAAAAATGTTGTAACTATTTTTCACATTCAATTAGAATTTTCTTACTGATTACTGTGAAAAAAAAACGCATTTGGATAAATTGATTTCCTGATAGCCCGCAGAAATACTAAGAGTAGAACAGTACTTTTGATGCAGTCCTTAGTCCTTATAGTAAGTAACTACCTACTTAATTAATTTGAGCATTCCTTAATTGAACGCGTATTGTATTAAATGATGAAATGTGCAAATCAAAATAAAAAGTAAAGGGAGTGTTAATAATAGTTGAAGAAGAGTAATAACACTGCATAGCATATTATTCTTATTTTTTTTTTTTATTATATAAATTTATTGTAATTATATATAACAGTCGGTGTTGGTACTGGTCTATATACGCATATTATCTAAGTATACCATTCGTACAATAAATTACTGTGCAGGCACAACTAACAGGATTTTTTTTTAATCTCTTTTTTATCTCTAAGATATTGTTTTTATGTATTAGAGCTCACAGTTCTTTGAGTTTTCGAAGTAATTCGATTAGATATTATTAATAAAATCTTTAAACTCAATTCCAAACACCATTCCTGGAAAAAATCGTCAGAGGTGATTTATCTATCTCTGGCTGAATGGTACTTTTGGAACCATTGGTAAGCAAACTTTAATTCCTTAATCACTTTAAAAATAATATAAGTAAGTCGCTGATTATTTTTATTTTTATTATTATTATTATTTTTTTTTTTTTTTTTGACCAACTGTATTTTGTTATGCTTTTTCCACGTTTATTAAATTTTATTATAATTCTAAATTGTTATTTATTATTGTTTCTATGTACAATTGGAGCAATTATTATTTAATATATTTACATGAGAATATTTAAGTAAGTTGGTACAAGAAAATTATAAAAATCGCATTATTAATAATTTAGAGTAGATTTAATATTAGGTTAATAATTTCTAACATTTCATCTATATAAAGGATAATAAATTTTTACAAAAAATAAAATATAAAATAGTTTCTTTCACTCTCCTAAACACAAATAAAATATTATTAATTGATTAATATCAATAGTACCATATATATAATCTTAGATCATATACAGTGTTTTAACTACAGTTGCGCATAATCTAAGTATACACTAACCAACTCCAATCGTAGTGGTATATGTTTAATACTATGGTATATAGATTCACTAGGTTCAGCAAGAAAATAATATTGAATTATTGAAATTGTATTGATAGTTTTAACAGTTTTTATTTTTTTAAATTATTTAAAAGTAGTTGAAACAGTACTTAATAATTGAATAGATGATACTTATATTTTATTTATTGAATACCTACATTTTTATTCTATTTTTTATAACATTGTGAATTATATTAAATATTTTCTGATCTATAACAGGCCAGATTATTCTTCAACTATTCAAGTAATTACTAATTAAAATATAAAATATGAATATGTTGCTACATGATTATAAAACAGATAACGTTAAACAAAACTGTATAGTTAACTGAACTATTTAGAAAAACTCACTTTTAAGTTTCTCTTGGTCTGCAATGGAGTACTCTAATGCCAAAACACTTTCATTACCAAACACGTTCGCGAATTCATTGGCAGACGATTGACATGCTTCAAAATCTATATCACACAACGCCACCTAATTGTAAAAATGAAAATAAAAAATAAAAAATGTGTTGCCAGTAATTTTCAAAGTTCTAAATATTATTTTAATCATTATACTCATAAGTAGGTACCATTTTTAAATATCAATATCGATAACATCTTTATATTATTATATTAATAAACTTTTTTAATTATTGTTTTATCCATGCATTTAATAAATGCTTGTACCTATAAAAAACAATAATTCATTAAAAAAAAAAAAAAAATGTATATGAATCTCAGTAGAATAGTTTTTAAATAAAATTTTAAAACACAACTTGCATTAGTTTCCTAATCAGTTTTTCAATCCGTTATACTTATAATATACAGAGTGATTATTTTAAAATTCTAAACACTCGACATAAAACGTAATTATTATCTATTAAGCATGGATTTTTATTTAATAAAAAAGTCAAAATATGTAAATATTTGTTCTTATTTTTGCCAAAATATGTATTAAAAAACATAAAATATTTAGAAAATATCGGTATTTTACATTACCTAATTTTTAATTAATTAACAATGATCAATTTATACAAAAAGTACCCGTTGTAGATATTATAGCCATAGTATAGGTTTAATATACACATTTTCTTTTAAATTGTAATAAATAATATCCATATAATAATCTTCATTTCTTTATGCTTTATTTTATTTATATGCTGAGTTATTAAAAAAAACATGACAAAAAGATACAGATTTTCCATAAACTACACAAAATAACACGTAGTCATCGACCTTTAAAGTTCTATTAGAAAATTCTAAAAGATATTAAGCAACTTTTGCTTTTTTAGTTGACGGGGATTTCGTCATGATTATAATCGATGTAATATACGCACAAAATAAAAATGTAATTAACATTAATTCACTTAACGTACGAACGAATGAAAACAATAATTGTACATACTATATATAGTATATACTGTAAAGTTACCTTCTAGAAACTAAACTACACGATATGGTGACATTAAAAATTGTAATCTCGTGCTAACGAGCTTTATCAATTATCTCTTATTTATTACAATGCCGTACATTAATAGAAGCCGATAGAACAACATTTATGAGTTCCGATATAACAAGTTTAATACAAAATATAGAAACTGTATAAGCATGAAAATACGAAATATGTAAATATTGGTAAAAACATGTATTTACATCAAAATACTATATGGAAATATGTAAAATATTTTTTTTTATTTTATTCGGGGTGTTATGAAATGTGTTTATTTTCAATCAGAATTAAGAAATTCGCATTCGATAAAATTGTGTGTTTACATAAAAATCCACGCTCTAGTATTTATGTATTAAAGTGAAATAAATTTTATGAAAATATAATTTTTTTAATTTTGAGCTCCTAATTATGTACCAACTAGGTAGGTGTCTCATCTAATGCAAGATACCAGAATAGGTATGTATTTAAGTTGAAAATTGAAGAATTTTTACAGATAAAAAAGACTAAAAGATGATGTTTACAAAACAAAATGCTTTTAAAAAAAACCAATATGTATATTGCTCCGCTCAAAAACTAAAATACGTATATATAATAATAACACATTTTTTATATAATTGATGAATGAGTGTTAACAGTTAAAAAAATTACTTATTATTTAATACTATACCTCGTATATTAGGTACCTACCTTGACGCCATGCTGGAGAAGATGTTTGACATATACTTTTCCAATTTGCGACGTAGCTGAAGTGATCAATGCTACCTTATCCTTAAGTTCCGTCATCTTATCAGGTAAACAAAGCTGCAAGGATTGACTATTTGACATTTTTTCCATACAGTTATGTATATTTTACACACGGGCATACAGTAAAACTAATACCTACTATCGGATGCAGTCTATTATAGTTAATTATTTGTTCGATTTAAAATAAACCAATACCAACAGTAAAAATTAGGTGTGTTAAAGCAAAAATTATACTTCTTATTTACACAGAAAGGTAACGAATAATAATTATTTGGTTACCTATAGGATAACAAAGTAATATTATATATTTTATCTTTACATTGTTGGAAAGTTCCGGTTATGTTGACTATTGAATTTTTATTAAGCTATATACGATTTGACGGTAAATTTTATTATTAAGAACAAATACTTAGTTAATTAGGTAGGTATTCACTATTCACAGTTTTTGCGTGATTTGAAATGGTTGTAAATTGTAGTTTTTATTATATAGGTAGGTAACGGCTAATGCGTTTGTGAATAAAACACTTGCATTCCTAACAACGTGGGTATTTTATTTTGTGCGCCAACCAGGACCGAAATATTTCGGAACGGATACATAGATAACATTCAAAAACTATTTTACAAGTAGATATCATAGCTGGCAAACGCACAAATGCGCAAAAGATAATATTTTATCGGTGAATATAAGTAACATAACTACATAACCAATGGGTTACAATACACATAATAATATTATGATACCAACCAACCTACTACCTACCTAATCGTATCTAAAAAAATGTTGTTCGATTTACATAAGTAATAATATTAATATTACCTATATCACTTATTTTTTTCACATTTATTGTGACACTGTATTATACTTGTAGTATCTGCACAATATGTTAATATATAGATTTTAGATATTAGTACAGGTAGGTAAGTATAATAACCTACCTTTATTATTTTGACAGAAATAATGCATTATACAAATCACGTTTTTAAATGTATGGTAATAAAACATACATAGGTAATTATTACTATTTTAATTTTAAGACCAGTGGTTCTCAAGCTTTTTTAGAACCGTGACCCAAATTTTCCTAAGATTTCAATTTTACAGGATCAATAAGTAGTTCTGATTTTCTGAAAAATCAAAGTTTGTTTGTTACTTATTAGTTATTACTTTATAGTTTATACTGTAAAGTTTACAGGCTTATAATGAATATAGTTTTACAAAATACATTTAATGTATTTTTATTAATGACGCGTATGTGAAGATTAAAGTGCTTATTGCCTGCTATAGTTGATACAGCACCGACGTCGACTTCATTTTAACTAGGTATTTCAAATTATCAAAAAGTTTGATAATTTTAGCTTATTTCGATATTTGTTTTTAATCTCCAACAAAGTGGCGTATTTAAATGGCTACAAGGAGGGCAATTTCCCTAAGCACCGTTTTTTTTGTGGGACAGTCAATTTAACTGGGAGCTTTTTTTTAAAAAAAATCAGGGTAGATTAGCAGCAAAATTTATCGAAACTTCAATTTCAAACTTCAGGAGTGGTTTTCGATGGTAAAGTGAATATCTTTAGTCGATACACTACCTATAGAGGTAAAAAGTAACAACTTTCAAACAGTTTTTAAACAAATTGGGAAAAACCAAAAAAAAAAATAACGGAAACTTCAATTTTTTTATCCATCTCAAAAACGAATCGCTGTTAATACTTAAAATGTTAACCAAATATATATATATATTAGTGCTATTTTTATTAATATAAAATGTATGTATTGTTATTTATAGATAGTAACTTTTTTTAAGTTATTTATAGACGACTGAAATTTGAGAAGTGTCGATAAAAAAATTTGAAAAAACACTTGAACATTTAATACAAAATTTCACCCGAGTTATTTTTATTGGAATTTAGAAAAAAAATTCGTTTGTCACAATTTTTATTCTCGTTTAAAGTTCAAATGTTTACGAAATATGTCGAAATCGCTAAAATATGCAAGTAATTTTGTTGTTGAAAATGCATAAAATTTTTGTGTTTATATTTGAGGTTAAAAAATTCAACATTAAGTTGTTCATAAGTTTTCCTTCAAATTGCTATAGAGAAAATTTGAAACCTCATTATGGAAAAAATTGTATGGGCGTTTGAATTTTAAATTTTTACGAAATCGTGTAATGATAACGATTTATCCTCAAACGATTTTCAATGTTTGCTATTATTCAAAAATTATAAGTCGTAAAACTTGAAAATTTCATGAGTTCAATAGATTGGCATTTTTTTTTTTACATAATACTTAATATTAGGTACCATAAATAAGTTCAATACACATAGTACTATAGTATATATTATAATAACACATTATAATATATTTTTTTGTTTTTATAAGTATTCCGGTTTTCGGACGATACCTATAGTCATATTATAATATTTCGAGTATGTTGGCTAGAAAGCATATTGATTAGTTAAATCATAATAATGTGCTCGCTAATTAGAATAACATATATTATATAATAATATTTAAGCTTATTGTTGATTTTATAATTTTTATCGTCAGTCAGTAAAGTTTTTTGAATACAATTTCATAGTTTATATTATTTTTATACCTAAATAATTTATAATATGTTAGTTATTTTCGTTCTAAGTACACTATTCGTTTTTTTTTTAGATACCTATAGTTCTGTTTTACAGCAAATATCTTCAATTTTAAATGTTTTTATTCATATTTATAGGTAGTTTTAATTTTAGTGTATAATTTTTCAAAAATGCTTCGCGATCAGATGAATAACCTATAAGTATCAGCGTTTTCTAATATTATCCACATCACTATTCTAGGTATAGAATCATTCGATTTGTTTTATTTTATTTTTTATAATTATTGGTATAATTTATATTCAAGGAAGATAAGCAAGATAATGATACTAATAATAATTGAACGTGAAAAATATGTTACTTTTTTATAACAGCATTATTAAAATATATTTGGTAATATACCAGGTAAGTTTAATTTATCTGTGTAATATTAAAAATAATATTGTACTTACATTAGTTAAGTTAAAATACTAATTAAATGTTTTAATAGTAAAACTAGTATAATAACATTAACTTATACGTTAATATATTAATTTTTATTTATTTTAGCTATTTGTGTACACATATTATACCGGAATTGAATTCAGTAGACAAAAATATAACAATAGGTATGAACTAAATATTAGATGTGACAATGTTAATATATAATTTTTTAACTGTAGAGTACGTTTTTATAAATTAGTAAATTTTGTAATATTCAAGCAGATTGGACAACAATGATTACCGTTAATTAGATTGAATTCTGCACTGCTAATGAGGGTAATTGTAGATTTCCGGTCATATACTATATATGATACTATTTCATTAAATCAAAAATGTATTTTAAACATTATCATTTTGGCTTAAAATATGCATAACACGATAAATCGTGACAATTTCACCTACTATATAGATGACCGGCAATTTACCATTATCATCTGTGTGAATTAGGCCTGAATACTCGGGGAAACCACATTAAAAAATAACGCGCCACATGTAATACCTCATGCAACATTTAAGTTGATATAATATCGATTTTCATAATGTGCTGAGGTGGTGAGGAAACTTGCATTAAAAATCGAATATAAGTTTTTAATAAGTTAGTCTTATATTGATTAAAAAATTATAAGAATACATAGGCACATTTTTTTTTTATTAATGTTAATAAATTACCTATAATATTATGATAAAATATAATATTATAATTATAATATTTATTGATGTTCAAATATCAACAAAAATTCATCATCAAAATCATAAATAATTGCAATTTATTGTGTAGTTAAAATTTATAATTATTAAAAAAAAAATGTGTAATAAAAGTAGTAAATAAATAGGTACCTAATAATAAAGTATATAAAGTATTTAAATCCTAAGAGTTGAAAATAGATTAAACTAGATTTTCTATAAGTTTTTCTTTCAATAATTATAAAAGAACTTAAACGTTTGCCAAAAAAAAAAAAAATATTGTATCCTTAGTATTCATACTTATAGTTTATTTCACTCGTAAAACAACGATTTTCAATCAAATAATTTTAGATTTTTGTTATAGTTAGAAATTATTAGTCGTAGAAACTTGAAACATACACTAGTTGTTTAAATTAGCATTGTCTGTACATGATTTAATTTTTGGGTGTTCGGGTCATTAAAACATAAACCACCTTATTCACCACCCAATTAAAAATATGATATAGGTACCTAATTATATTATAACTGAATTACTTGTAATTTATATAATTATTATGTTTATACAGTATAAAATAATAAATATCTTAGAATCTATATTATTAAAAACAATTCTTACGACCCACTAAGAATTTACTTGAGACCAACAGTTTGAGAAACGCTGGTTTAGACCAATTGACAAATTTCAACCGTTTAAAATAGGTATGGTTTATTAGAACTAAATTATAAACACTTGGAGATTACACGGTAAACATTTTTGTCTTTCTTTTGAAGATATTTTTAGGGAGAAGTGAAATATTTAAGTGTTTAAAATGATGATATTATAGGTGCCTAATTAAAATACAACAAAGGTTAAATACACAAATATAAATTTCTACTATAATAATATAGAAACACAATAGGCAGGTAGGTACTTAATAGTTAATATTCAGAAATAGAAAATTGTTTAAAAAAAAATACAAGTAGGTATGTCGACATTTTTATGAGCTCTAAGCATATGTGAAAATACTGTTTCAAATTTAAATCGTTTAAAAAATTGGATCAAACTGGTTTAAGTTTGTATAGTGTTCTAACAGGATTCCCCTAAAATAAATAGTTACCTACTCATTTTTTTCTCTCGATTTTAAGCCTCTGTATTATTTTCTCTGCTCTTGCTAGTCGTTCATTTAAATAAATTGTACATACTATAGTTATCCTCAAGCTTAGTGAAGACTTATTTTTTTTTTGCTATAGGTACCTACTTACTACTTACATCTACTAATAAAATAATTGGTTAGTGAATAAATTTAACTAGGTAATTATTTTTTAGTTAACAAAACTTAATGGCTTAAGAATATTTATCTTACACAGTTACACATAAAGATCCTTTTTTTATTTAATCTGACAATCAGTTAGGTTCCTAAGTCCAGTATACATTTTTGTTCATTATGTTTTAGCTTTAATGTAAATTAGCCTATTTTCTTAATATTTAACATACTTTTATAGTTTTGATGTTTTATCTAATATATCTATAAGTGTTTGTATTAAGAAAACCAAATGAATATGAACACAATTATTGTAAATTTAATCTATCAATGTATTTGAATCACTTTTAAGTGTAAGGAAATTCTCCAATAAAATACCTAAAAGTTGATTTTGCTATTTCCTTTGAATCGAGCATAATTACTTAAGTAGGTACAATTTTAAAATATTTTCAATGTTTGTGATTGGTAGTAATTTTTTTATTGCAACTCATCAAAGTTTCCAATTGACTAAAGTAGTAAAGTATGATCACTCAAAATTTAGAAAATAGTATTTCCGGTTTTTTTTTAAATGTTTTATATTTTCTAAATCAGTGGTTCCCAAACTTTTTATCACTATCGCCCACTTAAAAAAAAAATCTGACAGGTGCCCCCTTAAAAAAAAGTATATAGATACAAAATCATACACTAAGACTAAATGCAATGAAAAATTGGAAAATTAATTTATTGTTTTTAAATAAGTATTATGTTTTATTATTATATAATATATATTATATTGTATAGGTATACGTACAAGAAATATATATCCTAATGAGATGGATGTACTTGGTGTTTTGCTAGAAGTTGGTTAATATTCGGTACAATCTACATTCTACATAATGTTGTTGAAAAAAATTAATACAGTGACCGCCCCTTTTTGTAAGTCAATGCCCCCCAATTAAGCTTGTTACTTCCATCGCCCACTTTGGGAAACACTGTTCTAAATCTTTCAAATATAAGAATGATCAGTTGATAGGACTTTTTTCAATTTTGAATTGTAAATTTCTGAGTCATTGTTATTACTCTTTTTCACTATCAAAAGAAATTTGGCCTATCCAAGTATATTGGACAATCTCCTACCTATAATAAGTAGTAGGTATATGTATTAAATATATTCTGGGCTCTGGCCTTAACCTAATAGGCAAAAATAGATAAGTCTACAACACCGTATTAAAACTAATATTCTAATATTGTTGGCTTAAGATTATTTGTACTGTATGAATTGAACCAAAATTCTGCTTACCATCAAAATGAATGATTGCATTTAAACTAAAATTACTTATAAAGCTTATATGATTTAAAAATATACAATATATATATAGGTAGACTCCAAATTAAAAATATAAACAAACTATAGATGATTTTGAGAAATATTGTAAAAAACAAATTATAATTTAAAGTGAATTTATTATATATTTCACTGTACACAATACCCAAATTATGTTATTTGCAGAATATTTAATAATAGAAAAAATATTATTGACAATGTCTTAAAATGTAATGTTTATATATATTAATTCATACATTAAAATTTTAAATCTTTATCCATAACTACAAATGATGGAACTAATGTTTCATGGTACTCTGCTGGGTTCAAGTAATCTCGTTCAGTGACTGTATCAAGAGTGTCATTCAATACTTCAGCGTGTAAATTAGATGATTTCAAAATTGGTAGGCGTCCAACACTTTCAAACACTTTTCGTTCCATAGCTAAACGTAGGGGCATGTGCATTCCTTGTGTGATCATCAAGCCTTTAACTAGAGTTTTGTTTTCTTTTGCTTTGTACTGAAACACCAAAAATTAACTTTGTTAGTCATACTAATGATAATAATACAAATACAATATAATACTTTTAAACGGACACACATTGATTACAAATGAAAATTCTGAGAAAATGATAGAATTATTGTCCTTAAATTAAAAAAAAAAAAACTATATGTATATCAACAACTGGGTCCTTTATATATTAACTACACTAGCCAGCTAGTAAACACATTATAGACTTGACCCCCCCCCAAAAAAAAAAAAATAATAATAATAATAATATTTTTGTAATCCGTATCCAGGGCTGGGCAGTATCTCAGATACTAGTATTTAAGATACATATCTGAGATACAATTGCATATTATATTGTGTACTTATATTTTTTTTTTTACTTGTATCTAGTATTTTGATTTTGATTAAGATACTAGATACATTCAAAAATTATGCTTTATTTACCTATATAACTATTTTTCTAATTGCCTATAATAAGTTTTGGAATTTATAGACTTGTAGTTGGAAGTTTCAAATTACTAGTTAGGTTAGATCCAATATCTGCAGAAATTATAAAAATATAGGTATTTGGTTGTTTTTTACTTTATCCTTGTATGACAAGATAGAATTCATTATTTGATTCAACTTCTTAATTATAAAACAAAATTAAATATTGATTAAAACATTTAAATAGGTACTAATTATGTTTTTAAAGATTTAGATATATAATATTAAGATGAGTTTGTAATTTTATTAAATCCCATTGTATGTGCTTTAGATTATTTGCAAAACCAAGTTAATTGTTACTACAGTGTATTAATACCAACATTGTTTTCACTCAAATGCCGGCTTGAATCGTTAAAAGAAAACAAATTAAGGCATTTGTCTTCTATAATATCCCCATTAATGTTTTCACTGACTAATTATAGATTTGATTCATACACCTGAAGTTAATTATGCTATTTTAGCAACATGTTTTCAACCTACGTTTAAATTGTGTTGGCTCCCAGACAATTTTTTTATTAATATTTCAAGTCAAAATCATTAATATTTGCAAATTATTTTGTCATTAAAACTTATAAAAATGTTAGTATAAATAGTTAAGATTTGAAAATTGAATACAAGATTTATCTGTTGTTTGAATTTTTACAAAATCCAAACTTCAGACAAGAAAAAAATTATAGAAATTTTCAACACAAACTTCAAAGTGACTTTGCCTAACCCTTTTGTTAACAACTAGAAAATGTAAAAATTGTTAACACCACATTAATTTCTTGTACCAAAACCCACCTACGTATAAAAAAAAAAGGCAAAGGTGGGGCTACAGCCCAATCAGCTCTACCCGTGCGCACGTCTATCTTCTATCAAGTGATAAAATATGTAGATTTTGCTTATCCCAACTCGATACCAGTTTCACTATAGCATGGTGTCTCATGAGGTTACACAAAAGAAACAATTTTTTTGGGGCTGTGGTTGTTCTCTAATTATTAGACAGGGTATTAGTTATTAGTAGGTATGCAGAGTAAAAAAAAAAAAAAATCTATTACTTAAACTGGTTTGATCTCGGGTTTGATAGAATAGAAAAACAGCATTATTTAAAAACTGTGGAATAAATGCTTTCTGGATTAAGTAGTTTAAATAGAATAATTTTAGGTGTACTTACATTTCTCAAGTTTTGTTGAACCGGATGATAAGTTTCTTTGAAATTCTTTGGCCTGGCAGTGTGAGCCCTAAAATGATTAAAAGGTTTATAAATTACAAATATACATGTAAAAAATTATTTCAATATTATATTATTATAATTTAAAAATAACTTACCCCAAAATGGCGTAGTTGCCGAATGAATTATCGATGAGATCCTAAAAGCAGTTAAAAATCAAATTATAAATTGTAAACAACACAGTAACAATTATGAATTAATTCTCGCAAACAAAATTAACTCACCATGTTTATTATTTTTTTGAGATGTTGATCAAATAATAGTCAACGTTGCCCGTCGATCCAAAAGAAATTATTTCAATTTTTTCAAATGAGATACAAGTTTTAAATACTGAAGCACTATTACTTGCAATTTTTGTTAATAATAATAATTCAACAAACATAAAACAGTCAATATGGACAATGACCAACTATTATGACTATGGCATTTAAAATGATAACCTGAAAAGTTGATAGGAATCGTTCAGTGTGACCATGAAATATATTATAATAATATGTAACCACGATGTACTTTGAGTATAGTAGTTGCAATATTCACAAATAGATGTCGCTACATGTTTAATTATCCGCAAATTTCATCGGATTTCAAAATTAATTGTAAACATTTTTAACTAATGCTCGATTTATTATAACTTATAACCATTACAATATCTTAGGTATAAATATAAAATAATATCTATACCGTGGCTTTTATACGTCATTCAGGATATATAGTGTACGTCTTATACTTTGATACCAACTTATGACTCATCTCCATTGGATATTGACCATTGGTTGGATGAAGTTGATGAACTACCTATATACCTACCTAGGTTTTTTATTTAAATATTATAGAAATGGCTGAAACTTACATTTTGTAAATATATATTGGCTAGCTATAAAGGTATAATAAAATATTCACGAGTATTGTTTGATCGTATTATTTGTTATTATTCTTTAATTGTGTAGGTTCCTATAAATTAAACTAAATTTAAAAAAAAATTAGAAAAAAAATTAAAATTTTAAATTAAAATTTTTTTTTAAATTTATTAAATTAAATTCGTGCTTACTAGCATAAACATGTATCAAAGTTTCAAAGAACCGTAATCGAACTTATTTCATACTTATGTTAAAACTGTAACTGAAACCGAAAACCACTGATATGTTTATTACCTATACCTTCGCTGTGTTGTACCAATGTATCATCTAAACAAGCCAAAATTCTGTGACGCACAAAAGTCTGAGTGACTTTATGTATTATTATATTATGTCAAAATAATATGTTCTGTAATGAGAATACAATTTCCTGATTAATAATTAGAAATTATTGATTTTTATAACTACAATATATATTTTATATTTATATGAATTTTTGTTCGTTAGGTATTATTCTAATATTTAATAAAGTCAATTTAAATAAAATTAAATAACAATAAAACGAAAATTATTTGATTAATATAAAGTGAATAAATAATAATACCTAATATATAAGTAGGTACGAAATTCAGCTAATTACAAAATAAATATCTAGGTGCATAATACATATTATTATTTTTTTGAGCTTTCGAACTAAAATTATTGTTAATTATAACTTAATTATACTTAGGTGTTTTTAATTTAATATAGTGGATTAGTGGAGTTTTGAACCAACATTATGTGATGTTTTATAATTAAACCACTCAAAAAACACTTTGTTCATTATTATAACTAAATATAGTACTTTGTACTTATAAGTTATAACAAATTAGGTATAGGTTTACTTATTTGAGTTTAAATTGCATACATTCAATTTCTTAGAAGGAATACTACTTGAGAATATTAAGATAATGTATGTTTTCTTTTAAAAAAGTAACGACTTAAAGAAAAAAAAATAGTGATAATATAATATTTTGTTTTCAAAATGCTGTTTTATAATGTTCTAAAATAAAGTAAAATTTGTTTTTCAAAAAAGTTAGTTGGTACCTAGTTTTTTTAGATCGTGGATGTTTACTATTAAAAGAATCAACCAGTACATTATACTGTTGTTATATATTTATTTGTTTTTATGTGTTTTGTAAATAAAAGTTTTAATGCATTAAGCTGGTTGTTTTTTAATATGAATCTAAGCAAAAAACTGTGTTGTAAAATTTTTGTTGGCCACAATATGTGTTCATTATTACTGGACGTCTGGACTCTGTATATATCATAATGACATAATGTGAAACATTCTCACCCGACACTTAGTAGTCCTGCTGGCAAAGTTACTCGTTCATTTGTGCCCTTAGGATTTATATGAGAACGCAATATAATAGTGGTCGCATCCATGACAAATGTTACTCATCATTAATCTTAATTTAAATTTTTAGTTTTTTACTCATTTTCCAAAAATGGGAATTTAATATAAATATTTATTTATTATGAATTAATCAACTGAAACAATAATTAAAGAATATTCATATACAAATCGCAAAGCATTTAACTTAACATATTACCGAAGTATAAATAAAATAAATATTTAAATATATTTCAATATTAATTGACAAATAAATATATTTATTTATTTGATACAAATACCGAATACACGACCTTGTTAGCTCTCTGAAGTTCAAGAGGAAGGTATAATAATGTGAATTTAACATTTGTTTCTGGCAAGTTCTGACATATTTTAGTCTCTTTAGTTTCTTAATTTAAGTTATCTTTGGCTGTTCGACTTAATTGTCCTTATTATTTTATTTTTATGTTATTATTCCAATTTAATGGGTATCCAGTTTCCAGTATATACATTAGGTACTATTGACTAAATAGTTTTACGGAAATTTTAAATTGAAATTCATTAATAAATTATTGAATGAAAAAAAAAAATTAAAAAGAAATTATGAAGTGTCAGGAAAAATTTGTTTTATGAGTAGGTATTTTATAATTTGAATTGAATTCGATTGAATAATTGAATTGGAAAAAAATTTCAAGTATCGAGAATTATTATTTTTTCAAAACAAAACAATTAAAACCTTTGAAGGAATATATCTTTATTATTAAAATATTATCTATATTTCTATAAATTTTAAACTTCTAATTATAAAAAAAATAGTAACCATGTACCTTTTTAAATAATTTTAAACATAGTATAAGATGTAAAAACACTTTATAATGACCGTTTTATTAAATTATCAACTTATAAACTTAACTTATTTTTGATTTTTAAACTGAAATATTATTAAACACGAATCAAAATAATATTTGAAAAAAATAAAATAAATAAATAAAAGTTTAACTATAGGTATAAAATAAGTAATACGGTAATAAGTATATAAGTAACAAAAATCTAAAATAATTTTAAAATTAAATTATTTCTATAAAATGGTGATTTAAGCATTTGATGTAAAATTCATCCCTTACAGTTATTTGTTTTAAAAATCCAATATAAAAAAATTTGTTCAAGTGGGTACCACTCAATTGTACATTAGGTCTAGGCGGTGTTGTGTGAATCACTATATAATTATTGTATAATGTATAGGATTTTTAATATTGTTTGTATTCAAACACACTTAACATTTTTCCTATAGTGATGTTTCGATTTTCTCTATAGCTATTTGAAGGAAATCTTATGGAAAACTTAGTGTTGAATTTTTTAAACTTAAATATAAACACATACAACTTTATGATTTTTCAACTACAAAATTACTGGGCGTATGTAAGTTCCCATACTAGATATAGCAGGTAAAAATTACTATTGGGTATGCATACGAAGTTCCCACACGAAAAAAAATTACACCAAACACCAAGGCTAGACAAGTTAACGAATTTTTTCAATTCGTTAAGTTATTTTAAAATAAATAAGTTCAAAGTTAAAAGTTACTCATATTTTTTTTTCGTTAACTCGTTAAGTTAACCTTTGAAAAAAAAGGAACTTAACTTTATTCAAAGTTAAAATTTTCTTATTTTCAAAATAAAAAATTCCAGACACATAACAATAACCTATGTTTATTAGATAGTTTTTCTTTATGCACAAGAAAATTACTGGGGAAATTCAAAATGATACATTAAAGTATTAACTAGCTATCAAAAATACTTACTTTTCTAAAAATACCATTCAAAGATTTGCATTATTCTTTGGACAGAAATTTACTCGAAGTTAACACGTTAATCTTAAAAAAGTAATTTATATTAAGTTAAGTTGAGCTTTCACAATAAACCAAATAAAATTTGATTTTTTCTATTATTATTATTATTTTATATCTAAAAAAATTGAATTGGTTTTTTTTTATGCAATACATAAACAAAACAAATTTTAACCACACCAATTACGTTTAAGTTGTCATTCCTAAGTCTTAATAAAGTTTGTATTTGGCATAATTTTTTTTCATATGGAAACTTACGTACAGGTGTAATTTTTTCCGTGTAGAAACTTACGTATGGGTGTATTTTTTTTTTCGTGAGAGAACTTACATATATATCCGTTAACCTGCTGTGTTTCATGTGGGAACTTACTAAACCTAAAATTACTTGCAAATTTCGCGATTTTGACATATTTCTTAAAAAGTTGAACTATAAACGCTTATAAAAAAATCGTGACGAACGATTTTCTATTTTTTTTTAACTACAGCAAGAACGGCTCATAAGAAACTTCGTATTAATTTTCGAGTTTTTTTGAGTACCCAAAATTTTTTTATCGACACTTCAAAATAAATTCTCAGAAAAAACAGTTGTCTATAAATAGCCCAAAAAATGTCAAAATATTTTGAAAATTTAACTGTGTATAGACAACACTAATATAAAAAAATGGTGAAAATTTCAAGTATATATAGTTATTAGTTTTTGAGTTACAAAAATACTAAAAAATCGATTTGATAGAAAACGGGTTTTGTATAAAAATTCCCGTTTTTCCGTCACTTTTTTTTTCTCGATTTTTTTTTTTTAAGCTGTAATGTTTACTTTTGACCTTTGTAATGCACCAAAAATATTCACTTGCCATTGGAAACCACCCCCAAAGTTTGAAATTGAAGCATTGTTTTGACAAGATACGCTGTACACACATATACACAAACACACAAACCACATTATTGTAAAATCACTTCGTTCAGAATGTAAAATTCAGTTTTATCAAAAATTTTGTTTAAAACTTATATTTATACTTATACTTGTTTAGATACTTAGTATACTGTATTCTAAAACTATTATTTTTTTTTAAGATTAAATTGTTGATAAATGTTATTATTATATAAATAAGTATATATTTTTAAATTATAATAACTTAATATCTGAGAATGGATTGAATACCTATGTAGAAAATATTTGAATACCTACTTTTACTTATTGTAATAATACATCAAATAATATTAAAAATTTTTTTTAATAAAATATTTTTTACTATTCATTCAATCTTCTTTGATTATATAACAACCTCAAGTCTGAATTGTTTATTCCATTAGAATTTATATTAAACCAGCTATTTATATATGCCCTGTTGGAATGTTTTGTTTAAATATGCTAATGTATGTTGAGGTAATATAGTAACATAACAGTAATATGAAAAATTTCGCAGTTAGTCAAATTAAAAATATATTTTCTTATAATATCATATAAACATGGTCAATTGACATGTCTATTATACATTTAACATATTAAATATTATACTGATATATTTAATTTATAGTCATACACTTATGCATTAAAATCATATATCTACTATTAAATTGTACTATTTATTTTTATTTAAATTTTAGATGTAAATAAGATATTTACTACAATATATTACAAAGCCATTGATTAGGTTAAGTTATCAGGAGTGCCATTGGTTGACTTTGCCAATCTTTTTTCTGGCTGTGCCACTCATTTCACCTTAATTTTATTAAAAAAAGCTAACAATACAAGATTGCAGTATTTTCTGAACTGAAATTTGCTATGTTGTGTGTGGTTCAGGGGGTGGAAACAAATAGTGCGCTTAACCGCTGAATAAAAATTCTCTTAATGATGAATCTGGTATAGGTAGCTATTTTAAATGACAAATATAAACACTTAACGTTAACAGATAACCAAATTATCATAATATGTTTATTCATTATTGTTAATCTTGAAGTAGAAGGTTCGTTTCAATTAAAAAAAAAAAAAAAATGTGTTATAAATATTATAATTTACATTTAAAAAAATATAATGTGATGATAGATAAAACTGATTTTATTTGCTATAAACATAATATTATCAGTGGTCAGCGATGTCTAAAGATGGGAGAAGTCTAAGATTGCCCTAAATTATAATTTTCTAAATAATTAATAACACTAACTATAAAATACTTACCAATTAGTAGCTGTAATATAAATTTACAAGATGTTTTATTAAAAGAAAAATGTGTCTATATGTTGGTTTTTTTTTTTAAATAAATCTTATTGTATAGAATTAGGGTGGGGTAGGATAATATTGGACTTTATCTTAATTTTATATCAACATATTATTGCAATACCTTAATATATATACGATAATACGATAATATAAATAAAAGTACAAGTATTTTTGTGTATATATAATATATTAATATATACTAATAAAAATAAATAAATAAAACGTTTTACTAAGGTAAATTTTTAAGTAGAAGTTCCATTGTCCACATAACATAATACATTAATATACCTATTACCTATCTTATAAAGTTATAAATATGAAGATTAAGTATGTAAAATGTTTGCGTTTCTAATGTAGAAAAACATATAACATAAGATTCTGTATTAAGAGGAAATATACTGGTGTTGTAATTTTATTTGTTTGAATTGTATTTTATAGCCACCTTGGTAGTAAAAACGTAAAATTCTAGGAAAATAAATGTACAAAGCAATATTATATGTAGTTGACATGGTAAAAAATGTATTTCCAAGAAGTCCATAATTTCATATAATTCTTTCGCGTGCTTAGTTTCTTATTCGGCATACAAAGATTTAACAGCTCAAAGCAAAGTGCCTAAACTATATAATATAAGCTATTTTTGTTTTACAGTTGACATATTATTACAGTCATATATATACACAATACCGAGTCTAATAGAATAGGTTTGCAATAATATTGGATTACTGTAAAATGTAAGACAATCAATTAAATACTCATCGGTGGTGTAATATTAGAAATTTATTCAGTGGGAGGGGGGTATAATTTTTTAAAGCTCCGCTTCTTTACCATTCTTTTCGCTCATATAATTTGCCAATTATTATTTTAAAATATGTGAATGATTTTTATTAATGATTAATAAGTGAACTACGATAATTTATATTTATACTTAAAATTTGTAATATAAATTCTATTTTCCTTGGTTTCTGTGCTAAAATTGATTCGATTGTTATGTCAGCTATAATAAATATAAAATTATAATAAGCGATCATGTATATTATTATTTATAAGATGTAATTTATTTTTATCAAATAGTTCATGTTTATGTAGAAATATACCTATATGGCTATATCTCTTCAAGAAAAATGTTTTTTTAAGAATTCAATTTTAAAAAGTAAAAAGTATGAAGCATTAATATGTGCTGTTATTATAAGATAATAAGTGATAGACATTATATTATATGATAATTGATAAGCAAACGACGATCAGTAATAAGTAACAATAAAATTTAAGAAAATATCAATGATCAAATTATTAATTATAATCATATACAAATTATTAACTTTGCAATTATTTAGAGTGCTGGTTATTAACTATTATTTTGTACTTAGGTAATTGTGGAACTGTTATTTCCAATGTAGATTGATCTGATTTAGGTGAATTCTCGTGTTATTGAATTTTTAATTTAAGGACTCGGGTATATTATATAAAATTTAAAAAAAAAACATATTAATTAAAATTTTAAATAGTGTGATTGAGTTTGGGGTTCAACACTTCAAACCTAACCATAATATCATACATATAGTATGATTTATTACTACACTAATTCTGATTTACAAGACCTGTTCAAGTAACACGCCTAGACAAACTTAAGTTTTGCAACCTTTACATATTAGATACATCTATTTTTTTTTTTTATCTATAATATAAAAATGTTAAATGTCATCCTAGGCATTGGCCTAGGTCACACCTATCCCCTGAGCCGGACCTGACGATTTATGTAATTCCCAAAGTATATATTAAAATTTTATATCTTCAATTAACCACTTAGATATATTGTTATGTCGTTTAAGGAGTGTCCTTGTCATGAAACAAACTTTTTTTTATCAGATATTATCCTTTATTTTGTATATTTACAACTTGTTAAACGAATTATTATTATTTTTTAATTAAATATTTTTAAAAGCTGTTATACTTGTCCTAGTATGTACGAATATTAGTAATTACTAGATCTAATTTAATTTTATATTTTATTATACTTAATACTGTATATATCAATAACTCAAAACTATATATTTATTTGAAATGCATTATCAAAGTACATCAATGTTTTAAAAAAAAATCGCTTGTTTAATACTTGTCTTTTAATAACACCTAAAATTAGATGATTCTAATAAAAAAAAAGTTTATAAAATAGCAAAATAATAATGCTTTAAATGACATAAAAAAAAATAAAGTATTTTAAATTATAGTCCTTAAGTTTAATATATACTAGCTGTATTATGACTACGCAGTCATTACTTTTCTACAATTTTTTATTGTAGTTAAAAGGAATTTCATTTTTACATTTCTATTCTTATTAATATTATTATTTGCTTGATCCAACATTTTTTTGTTGAAAATTCAAAATATATATTACTTTTTTAATAATAATAATTACATTTTTAAGATGAATAAACGTATAAAAATCAATTTTAATTTAATAATAATATATTAAAAATGTAATCTAAAGAGTAATCAAGACCCCAGTAAATTATTAGTTTTAGTGAGGTACCTAGTAATTATGGTTATAAAAATACTCAATTTGATTGATACAATGTTTCTTTTTGAGTAAATAAATGAAATATTCATAAGTATTGTGTGTAGTTTGTATTCTACTTCACAGTGAAGTCTTCACTGTAGCTGTAAGTATATTTATGGTCGCTACCACCGACAGTAGAACGTACAAAAGAAAGAACGTTTGGTACTTTTAAGAAGAGCAAATCACGGCTTCGTTGGACCATGAGTGAAGATCGACGATATGTAGTTTTGTATTTGATGATTGATGAACATTAGTTGTCTATGAACTGACAGTATCGAATACTATTTTATGAATAAGAGATCATAAATAATATAGGAAATCTAAATTAATTCATTTTACGCAATAAACAATAATATGGATAATAATTAGTATTTAGTAGTATTAATAGTATTACTAATAATAATTAGGTGAACAAATAGTAGACAGTAAGTAAATATTAGCATATTTAGATTTAGGTACATTACTTTTTAAAAAATTATCTATAATATTTAAACTAAGACAAACTTATTCATGTTTGAACAAAACAAAACTTATACAATAAGATGCCAAACTTATAATATATTATTATGAATCAACAAAATTATTATTATATTTCAATTTACCTATACTTATTGTATGCAATTAATATTTAATTTTACATAGAGTATACTGAGTATACACAATACACATACAAATTATACACTATATTATATACCTAACTATAATTAATATTGAAAGTTTATTAGAATCATATATAGAGACTAGAGAGCATATATTTACTTCGTTCACTTCAGCGAAGAACAATAGTGATATATTGTTCTTAATAATTTCGATACATTAGTATACAAATATTCTATACTTTCATAATTAAAACTAATTCTGAAAAATATTTAGTCTATTTTTAATATATAAAATAAATTATTATTTAATAATGTATCGAATACCATTTGTTGATTTGTATGGTGTATACATTTATTATTTTTTTTTCAAACACGTTACCCATAATTATGATTTTTATTTAGGTAAAAATAGTTAAATGTTAAAATTAAAAATATTATGTTGTGTATATCTTTAGCTCAAATTTAATACTATAATACGTTCATATTAATTTTATTATATTTACGTAGTTGTTTAAATAGAGATAATGAAAACAAGCCAGTTAATATTGTACCTACCCGTTTCAACAGTTATAGATGTCTCAATGTAAGTTTACAAATATGATCATGTAAACATCATGATAATAATTGACCTTAAGTATTTTAACTAATTTTAAGTAAAAATTATTATTAAAAAATAACTATAATTCTTGCAAATGTAAGCATATTACTACTGGACTTCTTGGCTGATTATTTATTTAAAAAATATTAATATTTTAGGCATTTAAAATAAATATAAATAGAAGAAATTTGAAAATATTATACTGCTGGGATCATGGGTATAATAATTAATAGTTTAGGTGACCAGACTTTTGATCTCTCTTTATTTTACTGTAAGACACAAGGGACGCATTTAATTGTTGACATTATAAAGGTACAAGAGTAAAATATGTGTTTTATATTAACTTCGCGAAACAATTTATTAGTAGTAGGTAGTATTTAGTTAAAATTATCTGAGTTTTGAATTAATGTGCTGTATAAAGTATAGTAGGTACTTAACATTTAATCTGGGTCAAATGTTCAACTATTTGTTCATCTTTAAAACGCTTGGAACTTCAACTACCCACAATTTTTAAGGCATCTTTTGAATTTTTTTGTTACCTACTGTACATTATGTGAAAAAAACTTAGATCCTAATATTAGTCCCATAATAATATTCTATTGCATTAAATAATTAAAATTTACTAAGGTGCTTAAAATTCACATGCTCAATATTATTCAGTTTATCAATATTTATATTATTTTATTTTTATTATTTTAATTTTCGAATTATAATTAGGATACTATATCTAGGTAGGTACATAATTTACAACATATTTATTTTTAAATTAATATAAAAATATTTGTTCAATTAAAAAACTTAACTATTTTAAATATTAGATGTTTATAACAGTTGTTCTTTAAACATAATATACTAATGAACTTGAACTACACTGTTTTAGCAGTATTTTTACTAGTAATAAGAATGATATATTGTTGTTTTTTTTCAACTTATAAATAATATATTAGAAACGTTTAATAAAATAACCTAACCTAACCTAGTACCTACTTCTTTTATATAAATATTAATTGGAATTCAAAATTACCAAAACTGACCAAAAACAAAAATATTATTTATTATTAGATAGTAATTTGACTTTCGAATAATGACTGCCAAACAATACTTCATTTGTTCGTTACAAATGACGAATATGAACTTTCGTTATAATCTTTTAGAATATTTTTATACTACTATTATACTATCTGAGTACAATTTTTTTCTGTATAATTTAAATTGAAAAAAATTTGATGTTTTAAACATAAATTATATAGGAAGTAAAATACATAAAGAAAAATCTCTGACAAAGATAAAGTTTTCTTCTTTATTAGTAATAAAAAATATTTTAATATACGGCTACATTCTATAAATTACAAGAACCAATGAAATAAAAAAGTTACTTTTAAAGAGCGACATCTTCATTACGCAACACTCAAATAAGATACTGAAATGGCATTCTTAGAAAATTTGTTTGAAAAATATTAAAGTGCATAATAATTTAAAATTGTTAGGTACTTATTTAATTAATATTTTGTAAAATGTATCACTTGAAAATGCATTATATTATTTCAGTTGCGTTTTTTACACGTAGTATTATAAATCTTAAAATAATTTGACCAATTTTAAACATTTAAAATGTTAAATTTATTTTAGTTTTTGTTTATAAATGCTGATTAAAAATGCTTGAAAATGTATTAGAAAATGTCTTAAAAGTTGATCATCATTTATCAATAAAAATATAGGAAATTTATAGATAGTCAACATTTTTCATAAGTATTTAAATTTGGAATTTTGATGTAGTTAACTTAATTTGTAAAATTTCAAAACTTTTCAAATTAACTATATTGTAGTTAAAAATTCATAAACAGTTTTAGATTTTTCAAACTAATATTTAGAAATGTAAAACAATATTCCTCATTAATTTCTTTACCAACAGCACAATTAAAAAGTTTACCGGAAAGTTTCATTACATTTTTATGGCCATTTGAAGTTTTTACGACATAAGATATTCAGTCGTATAATAACTATTTCTCCTCAAACGATTTTTGTTTTATTGTTATAATTCAAAAACAAAATATAATCTCCTAGATACTTGAAATGTTCATCAAATGTTTATGTTTATATTTTCTACACCAAGTATAGTTTTATAAATATTTTGACACTTTGAGCTGTTTGAAATTATTATTATTATTATTTTTTAATGACGATAAATAATTCTACACATTTTTAAATCTCTATAAAACTATTGAAAATCCATAGATATATTTTTTGTATGCATTTTATTTTAAAATTTTTAAGAAATTCGTAAACATCACAAACTTTTTTTAAAATACAAGTGTTTTGCAATGAAAAATGTATAAAATCTTCCAATTTTATTATTGAAGCTTAGAAAATGTAACACGCTTTTTCTTTTAATTAGTTCATTAGTGGAACTAAAAAAATCTAAAAAAATACAATCATAATTATTTTTAATAGATATTTTTAGTTCAAATTAAGAGGAAATTACGTATTCAAATGATGAACAATATTATTAATTTTATTATTTTATTATAGTTTAAAACCTTTTTCATTTTGACTGAAAACTTTTACGTATATTATGAATTAAATATATAAAAATATATATTTTCAAAATATTTAGAGTATTCTTTAGATATTATATTATATTTAACTATATTATGAATTTATTAACATTGTTTTATGGTAAGATGGTATTAACTCAAAAGTTAATTACTATAATATAATTTTGTATAAATATATAATATTATTAATGTAAATGTAATATTTATGGAAAAATTAAACCAATAAAGCTATTAATAGCAAAAAAAATTACTTTAATAGGCAACTATATTAAAAAAACATAGGTAGGTACATCATGAAATATAATTTATTATAAAGGCTGATAGGTCGTATCCTCTTAAAATCGTTTTACGTCTACAAATATATATTTTTAAATTCAAAATTAACACAGTAGTACCAAATTGCTTACTACCATTTTTTATATGTATATCATAATTATAATTTTGATCTCTGATGATTTAGTAATATAGAACTCACTAAGAATGCTCATCTCATTTTTTCATTTAATAATAATTGATTTCAGTTATGATTTTTGGAATCTTTAAATATACATAGTAGAACCATATTTTCAAATTGTTAAAAATGTTTGTACTAATTATTTAAAGAGTATGTTGTCGTTGTGGCAATAGAAACTTTTGTTTAAAAAATAAGAATTACAAATTTACTGTAAATCATTAAGTGGACATTTATTCTAAAATGTGCCTACTTAATTTAAAACTGAATAAGTACTTTTTTAGTTGTTAAAATATTTATACTAAGGATAAAAGTCCTTAAAATAATTGGTTTTAAACAAATATAAAATAATCGTAATATTGAATCTATTATACTTGTTCAATAGTTTTTACTATACATTTACAAATTATATATAATTACCTATATAAATTACTAAAATTTTTATATAACTATAACTTCTATAACTTAATACAATCCAAATCCATTATTATGCCTATATTAACATTAGTATACAATATTCAACAATTCAAAAACTAGTCGTTCATAATTTGATTCTGATACATTAGAATTTTTAGAAAAAATATTCACTAAATAATTTACAGTAGATAGAGGAGTTTTCGTTTAAAAACATAAATTTGCATCTTCAGAAGACACTTGTTAAGTAGTACAAAAACATTTAAAATATTATAAAATATTATAAATAATTTTGAACTTTTGTCACACAATTACAGCTTTTCAATTAAGGGCATTTATTTTGAAACCATGATTTGACTGATTTTTGCATCAAACTACAATAATGTGTTTGCAATAAACGGAGGAGTAAAATGGCTGAAAAACAAGTAAAAATATATATATACAGAATACACTGTTCTAATGATATTTGTATAACAACACTTTATTTTATTAGATAAATTGTAAATCACGACGATTCCGAAAAATTGATAAAACATATAATGATATTGTAGTTAACTAGTATTCTCAATATATAAGTAGTCATCTTGTAATCAACGCTGATGTAAAATAAAATGAAAAACATATAGGTAAAAAAATTGAATTGAAAAAACGAAATGAATTTAGTTATAAAACACATACTGAAGAAATCATAAAACCACTCATAGTATACACTATACATAAAGATAAATGTACCTAACGTAAATATATTAATGAATCTGAATCGAAGAAACTTTAGGTATTCTGTTTTTTTTTTTTTAAGTTGAGCACCTATTTACGATAGAATTTGATCGAAAAATCTCACTGAAAACAGAAAAATCGCAAGTCATTGCAAAATATAGTACAATAGACTACTGGAGACAATTTTATTATTGTTTAGATGAATCTAATGACCAACCATAAATGAGAAGGGAAACAAAGAAGACAATATTACAGTGCTTTTAATGACTACACAGAACACTTGAAAGAAACTTGATACTACCTAATTTATAGCCATTAATAGGACTAACCAAATGAAAGTCTTATATTATAGTTAACTGGATATTAGTAACAAGAAAAATCGAATGAAATCTGTTTATTCAACGAGAAATTCGATTTGAATTATACTTGTAATTTTAATATTTCACTAAATCGATACATGATAAAACAAAAAAAGTCAAAATATTTTGAAAATTAAATCACGTAAAGAAAACGCGAATCTAAATAACTGGTAAAATTTTCAAGTATCTACGACTTATAGTTTCTGAATAATAACAAATATTTAAAATCGTTTGAGGATAAATCGTTATCGTTAGGCTATTTCCTAAAAATTTAAAACTCAAACGCACTTATCATTTTTTCTATAATGACGCTACGAGTTTTCTCTAAAGCATCTCCGAAGGAAAACTTATGGAAAACTTAGTGTTGTATTTTTAATTCTTAGTTATAAACACAAACAATTTTATGATTTTTCAACTTCAAAATTACATGCAAATTTTCGCGTTTTCGACATATTTCGTAAACATTTGAACTATAAACGCTTATAAAAAAAAAAAAACTGTGACAAACGATTTTTAATTTTTTTTAACTGAAATTAGAACAACTCATAAGAAACCTTGTATTACATTTTCAAAACTTTTTGGTCATCCAAAATTTTTTTATCGACATTTCAAAAATAAATTTACAGTATATAGATAACACTGACATAAACATTTGGTGAAAATTTCAAGTATTTATAGTGATTAGTTTTTGAATTACAACCATATAAAAAAATCGATTTGGTCGAAAACTAATTTTGCGCGAAAATTCCCGTTTTTCCTTAATTTTTTTTTTTGTTTTTCCCGGCGCTTTTGAAAACTATTGGGAAATTCAAAAAATGACCTCCTCAATGCACAAGTTAGTCTTATAGCGATTAAAAATTATAAGAATACATAGGCATAACTTTTTTTTATAAGCATTTGAAGTTCAAATATTTACAAAAATTTGTCAAATTCCTGAATATTTGTAAATTATTTTGTAGGTATAATTCATACAATTGTTTGTATAAGTAGCTAAGAGTTGAAAATTTAATACAAGTTTTTTCATAAGTTTAGCTTACATTAATTATAAAAGTATTTAAATGTTGGCGTATTCAGGCCATTAAAACATAAACCAACTTTTTCACTAACCACTGGAAATTATATCCTAGGCTGACAAATCATCTCCATTCAGGATCGTTTTTCGTATACAATGATACCTATCATTTTATTCAAATTTAACTCTCCTATAATATATAATAATGATCCATATGGCACCTAATGTACAGCAGAGTGGTACCCACTAGGCACTTACCCACCTTTTACTATTAAGCGATATTATACAAACAAATATCAATCAATTTTATTGTAAATATTTGTATATATATATGATACTTCAATTTGAAGTTTGTTCTATTGGTTTTATTTCTTACAATTTAAATTAAATATTTTAATAATATAATTATTTACACGTAGTTATATTAACCTAGCTGTTAATGTAAATGTTATCAAAAATATCATAAAAAAAAAAAAAATAATAATGTAAAAATAACTTTCTAGACCATGTATAATATGACTAAATTATTTTTAGTAAAGAATGATGTTTAGTTAGGCACCATTTGAACAATTATTTCAAAATTATTTATATGTATTAATAGCTATAGGTATAGGTACTTACCTATATATAAGCGTTAAAACGTAGAATAATATGTCTGTTTCTCTGAATCAACATTTCAAAGTAGGTAAAAAAACTACAACAGTATCTAGAAAAATTTAAAATTTCTAAAAAATAATGGAATTCAAATGTTTCTCTTTAAAAGAGTATTCATATATTGTAACGTCATAATGATTAAAATTTATAAAAGTTAAATTATTAGAAACGTCTTTTATTTTTAAAAATCGTCTTTACTTTTGTACATCACGAAAAACTGTTTTCCACGTATTATATCCATTATAATGTTACTACTGGTATGTTAATTTAACAAAATATTATATTTTTCAACTTAATTTCCTGAGGGTATTTCCTTGTAAGGTCATATTTATTTAAACAATAGTGAAAATATAAAAATCAACAAAATATAAGACAAATAATACAAAAGATATGCAAATAACAATAATAGTTGTAAAAAATTAATCTAATTATATTGTATATTTGAACATGTTAATTGTAGACATATTAAGATGTGAAGTGCATAATATTACTGAAATTACAGCTTGAAAATTATAATTTTATCAACAATACTTAGAAAGGCTATTTTTTAATATTTAATATTATATAATATTAAAAGAGTTGCTACAATACTGTACACAAATCTTTTATGTGGTCATAAAATCTTAACTGTATAAACATAAAAAGTTGTCCATTACTGTATATCAGTGACAGATTAATACCAAACTGAGAGATTATGAAATTATTTTGATCTTAATACTTTAATTTAATTATACCAAATAGAATTTATTATTACCTATACAAAAATAAAAAAAGTGGGTAAGTGCCAAGTGGATACCGCTCTGCTGTACATTAGGTGCCATATGGATCATTATTATTTATTATAGGAGTGTTAAATTTGAATCCAATGATAGGTATCATTGTATACGAAAAACGATTCTGAACGGAGATGATTTGTCAGCCTAGGATACCTATAATTTCCAGTGATTAGTGAAAAAGGTGGTTTATGTTTTAATGGCCTGAATACCCTAATAATAAGTTCTTTTATAATTATTGTAAGCTAAACTTATGAAAAATCTTGTATTAAATGTTCAACTCTTAGCTACTCATACAACATTTTTTATGAATTATAACTACAAAATAATTTGCAAATATTCATGATTTTGATGAATTTTTGTCAATATTTGAACTTCAAATGCTAAAAAAAAAAATTGTGCCTATGTATTGTTATAATTTTTAATCACTATAAGACTAACTTATGAGGAACATTGTATTAAATTTTAAAGTATTTTTATTTTTGATTTTTTAACCACTCCCAAAGTTTGAACTTGAAACTTTATTTTGACACGTAGTTCTCGTGTACACAGACACACAAAAAAAAACACACAACATTGTAAAATCAATACATTCATCGCTCCGCTCAGAATTTAATATAAATGTATTATATTTTTTCTATGAAATATCTATCCAAGATTTTTTTTCTTTATAGCATAATTAAAAAGTTGTATTTTAATGATAATTTAATACCTATGCGAGTTTATATAAAATACTTTGTACTTTTTATAACTTAAATCATATGGGGAAATAAATAATAGGCATATATATATATATATATATAATGGTGTCATTAATGGATGACTTTTCACATCAAAACTTTCTGTAAATATATATTTATTACTATCATAATGTGTTTGATAATTAAATAGGTATGTATGTATTCTTTCCTCTACCACATATTATAGGTACCTCGTTAGTATAGTTTTTCATTTCAAATAAAAAAGTCAAAAAAAAATTTTATTAGTATTATGATAGGTTGATTTAAATTTTATCAAAATCATTACACACATTTTTGACCTATCACAACATTTTTTTATTGACGGTTAAAATTTATGAATTTTAAAATTTCAATTTTCTGTAGATAGCTCAAAAGCAGTCAGCATGATAATTTTAAAAATAAACCATGACACATGGAATATGATATTATTAATACTTGATGAAAATATTTCAAGTTTCTACTGTTATTTGTTTTTTATTAATAACAAAATAAAGAAATACATTTTGTTAAAACTGGTTTATTGTCAACAGCTTTGTTTTTTCTTATAAAAAAAAAAAAAAAATAATAGGAAATTTTACTTTTGAACAACGGTTAAAGTATAAACTAAATCCAATTTTCTATCAGAAAACACCACCCAAGCTCCAAAATTATTTTTACTACCCTAAAAAGTAACGAGAGACAAAATTATGTACACTCTCAAATCTTTGTAAAATTAATACATTCTTTGCTTTGAGTAGAATCTATAATTCTAAAAATAATGTTAATGAATTAATATTAATATTTCTATTACTTACCAATTATTATTATCCCAATATATTTTAAACCTATAAATTATTATTAAAAGAATACTGCTATATAACTCAAAGACTATTTAGTATTTTCTTGAATTTCAATTTATAATTTTTAAACCTACCTATTTTTAAATGTATATTATGGGAGAACTTTTAGTTATACATTCGCGGATTTACTCATAAGATGACAGGTACTTAAAATAAATAATTTTTGTTTTGAAATAATACATGCATATATTGCAGAGTAAACAGGGTTTCGAGTAAATATAGCTTATTTTTTAGTAGGATACACGAATAATATTTCTATTGTTTAACTAAATGATAAAACTTACTACGACTAAACTAGTTTGTTTTTTTAAGTGTATTATTATTACACAATATTATATAGTACCTATATGCACAAATAATTATACTTAATACTATAAAGTTGTTGTTACTTTTGAAAACCGTTCTAGTTTATTAGTTGAAAACTTGGTGATAAATTAAACAATTCAACAATAAATACATTATTAGCTTAACAAAAGAAGGTGACGTACTTATATTATTTTAAAAATATGAGCATAAGAAAGTCCTAGGTTGGATACATAATAGAATTCACTATTACAATTAATTTGATAGTTATTTTTTTTTTTTAATCTATATTAATAAAAGGGAATTTTTGTGTATGTGTGTAGGATTTAACGTAGCATAATATTACCAATTTGTTTTACTATTATACACTTATACCTGACAGTAGTAATTTTTATTAGAGAACATGTCCAATATTTTGACATTTTTAGATTTTTACAGAAATATATTATTTGTATCTAAATCATAGATCTTATACTACTAGACAGAAACTGTTTATAACATCGTGCAGTGATGTAGGCCATTTTGGACAACAGACGTGCATATGTCTAATAATTATTGTAGAGTTTATATATAGACTAAACATATCGTCTGCACATTAAAAAAATGAATATAATATATTTTAAATTTTTACTATTAGAAATATTTTTGAAATAATAAGTTGTGACATTAGGTAATTAATAAATCATCAATAATAGTAATAGACAATATAAAAAACCCATTCTACGGTGTACCGTGCGTGCGAGTAATCGGGTAATCAAACAGGGCCATCTATGTTGTTAGGTATTCCATAGCCTCATTGTTTATCTAGAAGTTTAAGGTAGAGAGCCTATATATAAAATATGTATAGGCTCTCTAGTATGAGGTATATGATCTAAACACACTATTTGGTATAGAAACGAAACATATGTACGTGTTCCTATAGTAACACTATATTTATCCTTATTTCATTTATTTGGAAAAAGGAACATAATAAGTTACACATAAGTAAGTTTTGTGTCTCTCTTGTAAAATTTGAATTTCGACGTATATATATTATATTATATTATAATATATTAAAATAATTGTTTAAAGCGTACCTATAGTTAACCAATCGTCCACAACCACCTCAGAATGTGTACCTATATATAGAATCGACGATGAATCAATTATTATTTTCGACGTATATGTAATGTGACAATGGCTCGGTGCTTTGAACGGTTCTGCAAGATTTTAAGTATAGATCACAGCGTTCTAACTTCAATGACTCATGTAATTAATCTTAAGACTCTAGTAGTTAAGATAGGATAACTGATAAGACGTATCCAATAATAGTAATAACACTAATAACTAATAGAAAAGTAGTATATAAGTTAGTAGCGCACTGATTAGCTGTATAATGCGAAAACCTACAAAATGGCATGCCCAATGTTTTTGTTTAATAATCATTATTATTGCTATTCATTTAACAACGTTATAATATTATTATATAATATATTTCCCGGGTATAAGAATAACGATATTAATGACAGATAGTAGTAAATAAATGTAATACTCGTAAAACCAGACGGTTGATAGGTACTCAAAATATTAAAAACTTTATTTTTAATATTTTTGCATAGCTTATATTTTGAATAAAATCTTATTATTATTATAATTCTTTAATTCAAATAATGATTGACCTGCACATTTAGCGTTACATTTTCTTAGATACTGACAATAAAAATGTACCTATTTTATGTATTCTTTTGAAATTTTCAGATGTTACAAGACCATTATGCTTTGTTTAAAGAAGTTAAACTCATTCATTTAATTTAAAATAGGCATTAAACTAATATCTATAGCAACCATTAAATATTTATTTCATCTTTAATAATTACAATTTGCATGATAAATTACAGCTCATTTACGTCAATATTATCCTACAGCTGCAGGGCAAAAATTATCGATTGAACATTTTAAACAAATATTTTAACCAGACTTGAATGTTGGCAACATCTGACTCATCGTTTCTAGGAAAACACAAACTTCAAATATGGAAAAAAATTGGCGAAGGGTCGTTTTCCAAGGTATACTTAACCAAAGTCGGAGAAGCTGAAGACAAAAATCCAACAATGATCGCAACAAAAGTGATAAACAAGAACCGCGTTTCCAGTAAGTTCGTTGAAAAGTTCTTACCCCGTGAACTCGACGTGTTGGTCAAACTCAAGCATCCGTACATAGTGCAGGCAAGTATGAAGTAGGTGTGCCACATTTATTATTATATTCATCTTATAAAAATGTGAAGTACCTACATACAAACATAAGTACAGTATCATAGGTGATGAATTTATATACAATAATGTTAAGGTTTTAAATATATGTAGTGATATTATTGGTACCATTTAATTCCACAATTACCACAATTTCCATTACCTACCAATTCGTTTTTATACATTAAAAAATTGTTTTTATTTATGTAACCTAAATATTTAACAATGGTATAATTTAAATATTCCGGTGCATACTACTTGCGTCCGAGATTATTATCAGTAGGTGAGTTGCGTACGGCCAAAAAAAGGTTTAAAAAAGGTCATAGTCTATTTGCGTCCAAGAGTATCTTTTTAAAGCCTATAGTTATATCCTAATTTTGAATAGCATAAATTAAGTATTACAAAATACTATAAAACAGAATATATTAATATTATATATAATTCCACTAAATACACATTCGATTATATTGCAATGCATTATCACAGCACATTTAAATAAATACAATTATACCTTTAATATTTGTTGTAATAATAATATGTTCTACAACTCTTCAAAATTTTTCGGAAGTTTTTAGTAAGATAGTTTTCTGAACCTTTTATATATTTTTACGTACAAGGTATTAGAGGCAATAAAAGTAATGCATCCGCCAATAAGCAAAACATTTTTGCCGCTTAAAGTGTACAAGTTTATATGATTATGTGATATTGGTTTAGAGGTAATATTTTTTAGATCATCGAGCTTTAAATAAATTTAAAATATTTATTTGTGCACTTTCACTGTAGCTGTGCTTTATGTTAATCATTTTATGTTAACTTATGAATTATAAAAAATTCTTTTATCAAACACTTAACAAACGTTATATAATAGCATGTACTGAGAAATGTATAACACTGTGTTTGCACATATATCTTTATGTTTAGGTATAAAATAAACATAAAATTAGTATTATTATTATTATTATTATTATTTTTTTATTGACTTATCAATCATAATATATGGTACATATATATCAAATCAGATATCAGGTGTTGGCTTTCAAAGCATTATGTTTATAAATTGGCCTAGGAAACTAGAATAATATGGTCGAGTTGCGTCCCCAACACGAGACCCAAGTCACCTGTTGAATTAACTAACTGCAGAATATGTTTTTAGTATGCATCCAAACATCCAATATTTTTTGTTAACATTATTTTGAATACATGTGTAGCTTGTATGGTAAAATTTGAACTTTATTTAGCGTACTTGAAAATCCCACCCACGCAAGTGTTTGCCGAACATGTAGATAGTTATTATTAAATTCCACCAAATAACTTTGTCATTTTCAAATAAAACACATTATTGGAATAAAGTAATTTACAAACATGAAATCCTCTAGTTAGAAACAGACATACGCAATAATGAAATGCGAATAACACTTCAAAGTAAACATTTTTAGTGTAAGCCCGTAATATACGAAATCGTATAGTTTATAGTAAATGTTTTGTCCAAAACATAGTTTTATTACTATCGATTTCAAAGGCACTATTTTATAGAAAGTAAAAATTAGTCATCTAATTTTTTGTCACGTACGAATATCTTTTGTACATCAACAAGATTATATAAAATATATATTTGTTTTCGTTGTATTCAGTCACAATGCCTTAAAGCAATAAAAAAAATCGTTCATTTTACTAAAAATGAAATTATTTGGTTTAAAAAATGAAAATTTATAGGTACCTATATATATATTTGTGATGATAATATTAAAATGTGTAATGTATAATATAATTATCACGTTATTTTAAAACCCAAAAGAGATTTATGAATATTATGTATGTATGCGAAGTGTATTCCAAACTTCCAAAAGTAATATCATACTGATATTCGATAATGAGGTATATACCATAATATCTCATAAGCCTTAGTAAATTATAAATCAGTTCTTTTCAAGCACAATCTTATTTTGAGGCTTCTTAGTTGATCCATCATATTATTCCCTTTGACGTTGTCCACAGTCAGATTCCAAATGATAATTCTTAGTTATGAACTTAGGAAAGAGAAACAAGTTACAAAGAACAAAAACAGTTTTTCTAAGAACTAACGGCATTAAAGATGTGTTTTGGAAATTATTGGTGTTGGAAAATCTTCTGTCAGCATTTTAAAGATTTCATTTTTATCAAATAAGTTCCGTTTTTTTTTTTTATATATATATATATATATAATCGTTCAAACAGATAATTTGTAGAATTTTGAAAGTAAAGGTTTTCGTTTATTTTTTTCATTTTCTTATCGATACATCATGAATTTATTAGAAATATTGCACTCTCTTATTTATATTTTTCTATGGAAATTATACAATGTGATTCAACGTAATCTCGTACCAAAACATTAAACTTCAAAAACTATTTGATCACTCAATGAAAATAAATAGGTGATTCAACTTTTACAATATTTAAATACATTAGCTATAGCCTATATATGTGTATATTTTAGTTTATGTAAACCAAAATAAATTACAAATTCAAATAATTTCAACTGTCTTATTTAGTAATAATTTTCCAAAATCGTATTTCAAACAAATTGGGTTGGGAAAAAGTTATATTTATGATAATACCATTTACTGTGTATGGGACGGAGGTCCGTTGTTTTAATACGTACCAACAATATGTTTGGTATTTTCATGTTAAAAGTGTGTGCTTCACTGCAGGTGTTCAGTGTATTTCAGAACGGTTACAAGATCTACATAAACATGGAATTCGCTGAGAACGGTGACCTGTTCACCCACCTGCACAATACGGTAATGAACGAACCGCAAATCCGTTCGTGGTTAATGCAGATCCTGTGGGCTTTTATCTACATGCACACCATGGGCGTAGTGCACAGGGACTTGAAGTGTGAGAACATACTGCTGACCAGCAACTACAATGTACGTATAGCCGATTTCGGGTTCGCCAGGTTCGTGGGCCGAGGACGGAATCCTGGCGCAGACACGTTGTGCGGCACGATGACTTACTCGTCGCCGGAGCTCTTGTTTGGCAAGCGACCTTACAATCCAGTGGTTGCGGACGTGTGGGCTATTGGTATCGTGCTGTACATGATGGCTAACAACATGGCACCGTTCCGCGACAAGACTAAGGAAGAAATACACAAGAAACAGGTGAGCAGCAATATTGCAATGTATACCAATAAAAAAAAGGAGGGTGGGGAAAATGGATACCACTAGGCTGTACATTTGGTAGTGTCGAGAGTATCATTGTAACGACTGTATTAAATTTGAATTCAATTAAATAGCATTGTATATGAAAAGTCGAAAACTAATATTCTGAGCAGAAACGATCTGTTAGGACGATATAATATTGTCACAAAATATATGTATATTTGAATATGTGTGTTTTTTCATATTATTATTAAAATAATTTATTTTACTACAAGTATTACATTAAGTTGATATAAATTTTGCAAAAACGTCAAGTTAGTGAGTAAATATTATAGTATTTATACGCATTCATAACCAGTATCCGGTGACAATACAAACTTCTGATTTAAGCAAGAACCACTTAGCATATTTTTTTTTTTTAATGTTCTAAATTAAATTCAAACAGGTAGTTTCTGAGTCATTTAAACTTAATGAACTAAAGAGTAAAGATAATAGTCCATTTTCACACGTTTAAAAGACATTTAGAAGGATTTAAGAATAATATACGTAATACGTTTTAATCTACTAACATTTTACAATAGTTTATAAAATCTTTCTTGGTATAAGTGACACAATATTACATCCTTTTTGTATTTTATGTAGAACCAATAGAACCATAATATCATAGCTACATATATTTTAATTATTCTATATTGGCTATAATGTTAGAAAAATAAAGCTTATAATTTATGTAACAACTATCAATATTTAAATTGCAAACGGTAGCAAAAACAATACTTTTAAACAATTATACATTTCTCGGCAATCGAAATCATTTATATTCTATGATTAAATATACACATTTTAAAGTGATATAATAATCTATAATTTAAAATATAACCTTTGACTAAGAAATATTTAATCATTAAAATAAATATAATATAAAAATTCCAAAAAACTAAATATGTTAAAATATAAATAAATTGTCAATTTAAATCACATACATAATTATTTTAATTATTTTGTGTAATTACAACCGAATAATTTCATCAATTTTAATAATTACTTACTTAAAATAAGAAACTTTACTACAATGCATTGAAACATATATTATAATCTGATAAATCATTAATAAAATGTAATAGTTGTTATTATAAAATTTTAGACTTATTATAAAACATCACTGCCATCCTTAGTGATTAGAATCTGAAAAACAAATTATTCACGTTTTGTCGTAGGTTGATATATAAATCATTAGAAAAACAGTGTAATATACTGGACAAATATGTACATTCGAAATTGCTTATTATTTTATATACGTTCTATATTTGTTAACACATTTATTATTCTATCGTTTTCACTAGCATGACGTAACAACGGTGGTTTTACATTACTTTACGAAACTACTGTCATATACAGTGTCGACCACTAAAACTAAATTGTCCGTATATGATTTCATAGAAAGTTGTGTAATGTGGCGTGTACTTAAACTTGCCCTCATTGAAAAATATATTATAAACAATACAAATATGAACTTTAAGTAGATAAACAATTATCATTAAGACAAAAATCATATGATTTTGATTATTTTCATAATAATAGGTTCATATATTCAGTTATTCAATTCTATTGTATTATTTATTTATATTTAAACTATTTACTATGTGTGAATTTAAAATTCTTTAAGTGAAGGGTAGAAGCTACATTAAAAAAAAAAAAAAATACAATTATAATTGTAATGCATAATAAATTAAAGATATTATTATAGGTACGATTTAATAAAAAAATATGTGACCATCTTTTAATATCCATACAAGCTTGAGGTGTTGTGGAAAATGTCTAACGAAGTTACAGTTCTTTCCAAAATTTCAAAATTATATGATACTATTCAAAATGTCTTCAATTTTCTGTAAAACTATTCAATAAAATATAGCGATATATTAAAATTGTATTTTTTATGAAATATTTTACAAAAGTCTGAAATTTTACACATTCACGCGTCATTACTCATTAATACCTATACTAAACGTATGAGAGATCTTAATTTAGGCTAAAAAGCTATCAGCTAACTCCTAAATGTCAAAAAAAAAAATAAGTTAATGTCTTTGACCCAGACATAAGCAATAATTATTTTTTATCACAAAACATTATCTTCTACAAAAAAAGATAAACAAATTTTTATTGTTATTTTATAGTGTGTATTCAGTATTGTGATCCCATTATATACATAATTATACAATTATATGATTTTTTTCTGGAAAACTTTTTGGAGAAGTCAAAAATCTCAAATAAAATAAATGTGTAATACAACATCGAGCCGTTATTAATAGTTGAGAATTGAATGTTGTTCGTAAGAAAGACAATTTTTTTTTTATAATACGGTTCAAGACCATCATTCCTATTATAATATATAACTACATACTACTATAGGTATAAATATATTTTATACAATACATTATTTCAACTTCTTCATTTTCGAATAATTATTGGAAACCTGCTGTTCAGCTTAATGTTGTTGTTAGAAAACAATTGTAAGTAATGTATATTGTAACTATAAAATATTATAAAAAGTGTATATTATTATAAAATGTATTTCTCTTGCAAAACATAGTCTACATTTAGTATACAGAAAGTCCCATTCGCCCAAATGTATAGCAGTGGTAAATTATTATATATTGTGGTTTTACAACAAAATCTATTAAGCAAATATTTAAATGTATTTTTTTTCTGATTCGTGGTATTAAAATAGAATATAATATTATATAACGTAATTGTTGAATACAAAGCGCATTTTATTATTTTTATATTGACTTCGTTTGGATGAATTATGTATATAAAACATGGCGATGTGTTACGAACACAGATGTCTAAAAATTATGCATTCCGAAAGTCATTGGGTCGAACTAGACCACTGATAAATTTGACTGCAACGTTTCTGGAGCCAGATTACATGAAGCGAACAAAATTAAAGAATGCTTTGCAACATTCATGGGTCAGAGAAGGCAATATCAAAACGCCCGTGGACGTGATCACAGCAAACGAATCCGATAGAGCCATTAATAGCAATCCTATAATCACGCAGACTTCATTAAAAGTACCCGCATTTCATTACCATTTATCAGAATACGGAAAAACAATTAGCAAAATTAACGAAGGGTTTACAGCAGTAAAAAAAAAAAATAATGTGAATTAATAAAGATATTTGAATAGAGTTATGTTTGGTCAGTAATCAGTGTTTATACAAAAATAATTAAAAGTACACATTACACACATTGTATTACCTAAGCTGTTATCATAGTTGAAGAAAACGACAAGCACCGTTAAAAAAAAGTGTAAAAAATTGATTAAAATTAATTTTTGTGATCTTTATGATAACATTTTGTTGGATAGAGTGCTACACATTTTGCATATACATTACTTTTAAATATATTATTAGCAATTGGGCAAACGTGATTCTTTAAAAACATAACGCACACGTTATTAAAACAATTGATTTACCTATTTAAAAATTTAAATTGTACTGATAGCAATTAATTTTAGCACTTTAAAAATTTTAATTTTAATAGGTAAATAGTACTAAAATTAATTACTATCAAGTAAAATTTGAATTTTTAAATAAACCAATTGTTTTAATAACGTGTGCGTTATGCGTAATTCTTAAAACTTATCAGCATTATTAATGGTATTAGCATTTTCATTATTTCTAAAACATTATTGAACTTTTTTAAATAGTCATATTTGTCCGATTTCCAATAATTTATTTAAAATTAATATGTATGCAAAATGTGTAACGCTTTATCCAACAAAATGTTATCAAAAAGATCATAAAAATTAATTTTAATCAATTTTTTTATACTTCTTTACACTTTTTTTAACGGTGCTTATCGTTTTCTCTAAGTATGATAACAGATAGGTAATGTAATGTGTGTACTCTTAATTATTATTGCTGTGTGGACACTGATTACAGACCAAACATAACGCTATTCAAATAATAAAAAATATAAATAAACGATAATATAAGATGTACCTAATATTATGCTTAAAATATTAAATTTACTTAAAAATTATTATTATCTATATTTTTATGCTACGATAGATTTAAACATAATTTAATTAGCTGATTATACCCAATCATAAATTATAAAACTGATTTTTATAATTTTTTTAAATAGTTATTATAAGTATTTATGTAATGTTAAATTTTATAGAACAATTAAAATACTACATATTTTATTTAGATGGACAAGTCTGGAATTGTTATTTATATTTATTATGTACAAATTTTAAACAGAATAATTTATTTATTTTTAACATATTAATAAGTTAATATATTTTTTTGGATAGGCACTAAAAATTACCTGCCTACAAAAGTATATTGAAAAATAATCTAACGATTATTTTTCATAAGTTATATACTGATGCAAAAGAGTATGTTATGTTAAATAGCATACAGAATACAAAGTATTCAATTAAATAAAAAATAAATATGAATAATATTTGTCCATGAATTGTGACATATTTTGTTAAGAATGAATTAAATTTTTACAGGAGAAAATAATAAGTGGAAGTCAACTTTAACTTACCACTTTAAATATTCAAACAGTGAAGAAAATTATTTTTCCGTTAGTTCTATAAATTATCTGATATTTTCTTAATAGTTTTTTATTGTTGGAACGAATCAATTTATTCTAACTCAAATTATTTGTACATTATTTCAAACAAGATTCAATCAACTTGAATACGACGAATTTGTACTAGGTATTTACTTTTCGAGACTTGAGTTTATTAGTTTTACATATCAGTACTCTGCAAAGTCTTGTTACTAGTTATTTTAAAATGCCTAATATATTACTATATTACATACTTCGCTTGTGTTCAATAAGTGAAAGTTTATTATACATTGCACCAATAGTTTTGTACACGATGAACATAATATATGAAATACGAATTTTGTAATAACAGAACGACTCATGTGGCATTTATGACTTCGGTATAAATGTTATTAATATATTCGTCAAACGAAAAGTTTTTAACCGTATTCCATTACCAGCAGTTGGAGTCTGATATTTTCGAGGCAATAATATCATGTATATACCAAGGGATTAAAACACAAATATCAGTCTATATATTTTCAAAACATTCATTGATTCTTGAGTAGTGGGTAAATAAATAAGTTATCTATTATTGAGCACGATCAAAACAGCTAACACTTGTGAATAAAAACACATTTTTTGTTTATTAAAATCGTATGTAAATTACTACAACTACTAATAAAATAAAGTTTTTCAATAAACTGTTTTTCTATTTAGTAAATAATTGACCAATTTAACAAAAAAACACATTTTTACATTTCAAATAATTTATTCTACAGATAATTTTTATAGTTTTTTTTATAATCCATACTGACAATATAACGATTTTATCCATTATCTTAATAGATCAAACATTAAAAAATTGAATAATGACAATTTATTTGGTCACTAAATTTACATCTTAATTCGGTATAATCTAAACTATTAAAAACCTCTTCTTTAAATTCTATTCCATCCCCTTCTCCTAAAACCTCTTTCCAAGTTTTGTAGTATTATTCAGCTACTTTTCCATTTACTAATCCATCGGAACATCGATCTCCACCTACCGGTTTTATTCTAGTTGGATATGAGCATTGCATTCCACAATAGTCATTTAAATAAAGTATTATATCAAACTTGTTGGATTTGATTCTTTTGCTTTCTGGTATCAACGATATTAGATGAATAACTCTACCTCTATATTCTTCTGGTGAACAGTTAACATATCGCCAATCTGGAGCGACGTATGCGGGGCCAGCAATAGCAGCTGTAACTCCGGCTATACCTAAACCACCACAAGCAATCATGCCAATTGGATTCTAAAAGTTTGTTGCACAAACCCCTACAGCAGCGGCCGTCACAGCGACACCTGCTCCAGTAGCAATATTTTTTGCTGCTGTTGATGGATCTTCAGAAGCTATAGCAGTAGTTGTTTCGACATTAAATTTCCATGCTGCCACAGAACAATATTTGATTTCACAAATATAAAAAACAAAAATGAAACTCTTAATTATTGACAATTGAAAATAGCTCAGTTTCATACTTAAAACACTTTTCAAACACTGTGCAAAATGCAGTTATGAATAACAAGTTTTAAAATAAATAATGAATTTAATTTATTTTATTACATGCCTTTTTATACAATTTTCACATCATTCATTAATTACTATAAATGAAATTATCTTTATTCGTTAATTATCAAATGTTATCGATTGTTCGTAGTATTTTATTTTTGTTTTTACTTCTGACAATCAGCAACTCAGCATAAATTTGTTTTCAATCACATTATCAAGGTTTGTACCATGTAGTTATTAAATGATTAATATTATCTGATTTATCTATGTTATATAATCGTGTTAGAGTAGTTGTTGGAGTCTCATACTTTTGAGGCAATATCATAACTTATATATCAAGAAATTAAAACACAAATATCAGTCTATATGTTTTCAAAATGTTCATTGATTATTGAGTGATGGATGGATAAATAAGTTATTTGGATACTTTCAGTACCTACATCACAACAATTATGTTTAAAATTCAAATCAAATTTTTAATAATATTAAGTTTTTTTTTTTTAATTCATTATAATTATATAATATAAAACTATAATATTAGTAGCCATCAACCGCCATGTTATTAAATAATTATTAAAAATTGAATAGTTATTGTGTTTTTAGGAAAAGTTTTTATGATGTCATACTCGCTTATTATTGCTCCAAGTTGTGACGTATTTCAATTTTTATTATTATACTATGTGTTACAATAATCTAGATTCGACGTATTATCAACATTGTTAAAATTGAAAAAATAAATAAACGAGACACCAACATTTAAAAAATATTAGCGTTATTTACAATGATTAAATTTAACCTAACATAATATAATAATTGAAAGGGGTCATCTGAAAAAACTGTAGAGAAGCTCCGCGCAACCCTTATTACCAATTCGTAATTCGTGCACTGATTAATAATGTTGATAATAAACACTAGTTTTAATTCAAAGAAAAAAGTAATTTGTAGTCATGACTCTGTGAAAAGGATGAAGTTAAATTAGAATTTAAAGTAATTAACAGATTAAACTAAAATGGATTTATTAAAATATATATATTATAGTAATTTTTCCGGTAATAGTGAAGACAAAATGCATTAATTTACATGTCGTATACATGTATTATTATTTTATACTTATAAACATAATTCTTTAGTTCTTGCGATAACAATTAAATTCATTTATATTGATAAAATATTATATTTGTTTAAGTTTTATTATACAGGCAAAAATAAGCGATATTGAAAAAATTTCTTACAAATTTGGGTAAATTAATAATTATAAAGTTATATATTTTGTTTATTTTTTTATTTTTTCAAGTCCATGAGTTAGCTTTTTAGTTTAATATAATGAAATTTATTAATTATTTTTCAAAATTGTACAATATGTACCATTTAATAGTATATTGACGTTTAATTGATGTATGTTTATTAGTTATACTATCTGTAATCGTACGATCAAAAATCTATTGTGAGAATTAAGGACCTCTCATTTCTATAAAGTTTTTTCATTAACTTATCTTAGTTAAAGGTTCAAGAACTGAAAGATTTAGATATCTTTAGTTTTAATCCTCCATAAATAGTTAAGAACTACAAACAGATTTTTACCTGGTTGTAGACACAGTGAGTCGAAGATCACTCTTGAATCAAACAACGAGAAAAGCAAACAAGGAAAGGTATTGTTATTATTATTTTTTTTTTAAACCGAATCTCTTGTAAAATATTTTATAAAAAGTATTTTGGTATTATAATCTTTACTTGTACAATTAAAAATTGCATACCTATTGTATTTATGTACATAATATATGTACTTTATAAGGTTATTTGATTAATGTGTAAGTCAACGTAGAAAATAAATCGTTATCAGGATGAGTAAATCAATTTAAAGCAAAAATAACTGAGCAAGGCAATGTTTGATAACAAGGCATAGTACGTAAATAGGTACATTATGTAATTTAACCTAATTATTCTATTTTAGAAATCTTATATAACCGAGTAGACGCAAGACTAGGGTGACTGTTGTTTTTCCGTCTTTTCTGATCAATTCATTCAATATTGAATAACAGCTTGTTTTCATGCTCGCCATATTATAATTCATATTATACAGAACAGAAAATGACGTAAGTCATAAATAATTATTGATGGCCCCCCTTTCCCATCCATATCCTAACAATACTTAATTATACAACAAAAAATTTTAATTTGTTATTTTGACCTGGCAATCTACAATTTATTTATTTATTTTCACTTTACAGCTTACAAACAAGTGATCATTATTATTTTTATAGTCTTATAATTATTCTAGTGACCAATTAGGTACCATCATAATTATATTACTACCATTTATTCTAAAAATTATTCCAATGGTAAAAAAATCCAAATTTTATCTTTGTTGTTATTTTTTAATTGTTGTCAGTTTGCATTTGTTTCAATAGATATTTGCATAAAATAAAAATGTGTTCCTATAGAACAAAAAAAAAATAATTTAAAAAAAAAATGTTTCTGTCGTTTAATGTTCATTTTACTTACATCTACATTTGTTCCATAATTTAGACTGTACAATAAATTCGGAACTAAAAATAAATGTATACAATTTGACACATAATTAACTTGGACTAAAGATTAATGAAAACATAAATTTGTGGGGGAAAAAAATGTCAATGTACGTGTGTGTGAGAGAAAAAGAGCTACATAATACTAATGATATATATTATATATGTAGTAATTTAATTATAAACCCTTATAAAAATATATTATATAGATAAATTTTAAATTAATTTTATTTGTTATAAACCGTTAAACGATCATATACATTAAATATAACAGTATACCTGTCATTATACAAAATGATTCACCAATCATGTACAATGTACATTCACTGTTTTTTTTAACAATGAATTCATTTAAATTCTGATTTTTTTAATTTTTAACTACCTATATACGTCTCAAGTTTCAAATGTTAAAATACATAAACTTTTTGTACCATTTAAAGAATATTTTGTGGTGATGATAACTAATGTTTACAAATGAAAACTACCATTTTTCAAGTAAATTATTAAATAGATGACTTTCAAAGTTTTATTATTTATTAAGATTGTTAAAGTATAATAAATAATAAATGCTAGATTTAATTTTATATAAATTTGATATTATTTTAATACCATTTCTAAAGTCTATTATTTTTAAAATATACATTGCATTAACTCGAAAGTTATTCATTCAAGTTTTGATTTAAATAACTACATCTTCATTAAAAAAAATAATTTACAGTAAAAAATGGTCGATCTCACACCTTATTTGGAAAATAAAACACTAAATTAAATGATTGACAAAAGTATATTAATTAATATAAAAATCTGAAATGTGCACTGTTGTGAGTTCATCGCTAATGCGAAACTTAACATACACACACACACGCACACACCTACACACATGTGGTTGAGAGACAGTGGCACCATAAAAATAAAATTGCTATATTATAACATTTCTTATATCTTATATTGTATAATATAATATAATCTAAACAAATTAAAATAATTGCCTAAAGTACTTAATTATAATTGAAAAATTCCAAAAATAATAATTTCAATAACTTAGTTATTAAAAAAAGTTCGATGAAAATTATTGGGAGATCACTGTATTACATATACATTATACATGTACACGAATACCATAAAGTATAATGTATTATGTATAGTTTACATTATATTACATTATATTTTCTTATTTTAATAGTTTGTTGGTACATATAACATATGTTTTTAAAATGTAAATAACGTTACTTTGAAAGACAAATGTGTTTTATATTTCAACACAAAATAATATTTATACTAAATAAGGATAAATTATACAGTAATACTATTTGGGAGTAAATAATATAATATTATTCATGATCCTCGCAGCTTTTTCTACCTCTGATATTACATTTAGAAACAAAATAAATATTATTTTTGAAATTTCAACAGATGAAAAATAAATCTAAAATATAACTATAGAGACAATTAAGGTAGCATAAAATAAATTTTCTTAAATTATTAAACAGTTAACATACATTCCATACATAAAAGTTCTATTATGTAGATTACCTATTTATTAGTTTTATTCTTAAATTGAAATGAATAAAACTGTACTTTTTTGTTATATACCTACCTAATTATTTATTTTACTGTACTTTTCTTTGGTATAAAATTGCTTTTAGATTCTGAGTTCAGCGATGAATGTATTTATTTTACAACAGTGTTTCATTTTTTATTTTCGTCTATCATAGCTTTTTTAATATTTAGGGGTAATTTTCATTATTTTCTATGCATGGTAGGTATAATTTTCTAAATATTTTGATTCATTTTGGTCTATTTATAGATATTAGCTATATTATATACCACTTTTTAATTGTTTTTCTTCAAAAAATAATAAAAAATTTTCAATGGATTAAGAATTTTGAAAATTTAATAAAAGATTCATCACAAAGTTTTTCTTCTAGCTATTTAAAAATAAAAACATTTATGCACGATTTATATTTATAAACATTTATAATGTTCAAATTTTAATAAATTTTGTCAAAATCACAAAAATGTGCAAATATATATTTAATGAGATTTTAACAATACATTATTATACCTCAATAATTGTTAAAAGACAACGAATAAAAATAAAACATATAATAACGAAGAAAAAAATAAAATTATGATTAATTAAAATTAAAATTGATGATGTCAATGTTAAAATAAAAATTGAAATACATTACAAAAGTACAAAAATTTCAATTTATGTCTGAGCTCATAAAATCTGTAACTCACACAACTGTAAAATTATTAAAAAAAAAAAAAAAAAAATAGAATATTTAGGTGTAATACTTGATATCAACTTGAGATATTTATATATTAACAGCTTATTAGGTAAGCTTAGTTTCATAATCCACAAGTTCGTCTAAGTTGAAAATATGTTTCCTAGACATCAAATGAGAATAATTTACTATATACTGAAACAGTCTAATATCTAATATGGCATTATATTAGTATATATTAGTATAGGGTAGCATTCGTAATAATATACTAAATGTACTAGTAATTAATCAAAATAATAATGTCAACAAATTTACCATGAAAGGATATACGAGTACGAACGCAAATTATAAAGAACTTAGTATTTTACCAGTAATTCACTTAGATAAAAAAAAAATGGTAATAATGTATTTATTTAAAAATGTCAGAGAATCACCATAAGAACTAAGCAATAAAAGAGAATTTATAAATTATGACTTTTCTGTTAAGAGTACCTATAAATCTTTTGGTCAGTTTTTTGTAGACTATTTGAGATCAATAATTTTTAATTCTATGGCACTTGAATTAAAATAAAAAAAGTGAGTAAGTGGGTACCGCTTTGCTGTACATTAGGTGCCGTGTGGATCATTAATATATATTATAGGAGTGTTAAATTTGAATCCATTGATAGTTATCATTGTATACGAAAAATTATTCTGAATGATGGTTTGTTAGCCTAGGATATAACTTCCAGTAGTTGGTGAAAAAAGTGGTTTATGTTTTAAAATTAAATTTAAAAAATTGAAAATTTCAGTTGTCTATAAATAGCTCAAAAAAAGTCAAAATATTTTGAAAATTAAATCACGTAAAGAAAATGCCAATCTAAATAACTTTTAAAAGTTTCAAGTATCTACGATTATAGCTACGTAATTATACTTTTTGAATAATAACAAATATTTAAAATCGTTTGAGGATAAATCGCTATCGTTAAGCTATTTCGTAAAAATTTAAAATTCAAACACACTTAAGTAATTTTGTAGTTCAACATTTATAACATTTTTAGTATTTATATTTAAGGTTAAAAAAATCAACACAAGTTTTCCATAAGTTTTCTTTCAAATATTTATAGAGAAAACTCTAGCATAATTATGAGAATAAGTATTATGACTGTCTACATTTTTACGAAATCATGTAACGATAACAATTTATTCTCAAACAATTTTAAATAAAAAATATAAGTAGTAAATACTTGAAAATTTCTCCAATTATTATATTAGTTTGTCATTTTCTTTCCATGATTTAATTTTCAAAATATTTTGCTTATTTTAAGGCTATTTATAGGCATTTAAAATATTGGTTTTTTAATTTTTTTTTATTAATGTTGAGAAAATAGTTTTTGCTAAATCAAATTACTTAAAAATTAATACAAAGTTCCTCATGAGTTAGTCTTTTAGTGATTCAAATATTATTATAAGAATACATAGGCACAATTTTTTTTTATTAGCTTTTGAAGTTCAAATACCTATTAACAAAATCATGAATATTTAAAAATTATTTTGTAGTTAAAAGTGTATAACACATTTTGTATAAGTAGCCAAGAATTGACAATTTAATATAAGATTCACTCGTAAACTATCGATAATTTACATTCAAATAGTCTCAGAATCATTTTTCGTATACAATGATACCTATCATTACATTTAACACAACTATTATAGTGACCTACTCTATGTCCGAGAAGCATTCAATATCTATAGTTCACCAGAGCGTTACCCACTTGACCATCTTATTATTTTTTTTATTTTTATTTTTTTATAATAAATACGCATTAATTATATTTAGAATATACTATTTTTTTTATCCAAATATTATGTTGACATTTTAATAGGTGTTTTATTAATTTTAATTCTCGGGAGCTCAACTCTGTATGGGAAAACCTAAATCTAAAACAAAGAAAGGATAACATTTTTATAATATTTTTTTATTGACTAACAATTTTTTGAATAATCCATTTTTCATGTTTACTTAATAGTTAATATCGATCTAAATTCTTGTAAAACACAACCTTATTTTTATTTAATTACATTTTCTTAAAAACAGTTATATGGAATCTTAATGTATTTTTGATCATGACATCACGTTTAATATTATGAGGTTGAAATTATATGTCTTCTATATAAATGGGTTTAATTAATTTAAAACTGTGTTTTTAATGTTATGAACTGAAAATGAATTTTATTATACTTTCAGCTTTTTACTATATATTATTCTTTAATACTTCATAAAAATAAATAAAACCATTTTGAAATATTAAAAATACCTAGTACACCTAAAAAAATATGCATTTTTATTTTTCCATTATGTTTGTGAGTTCATAACTCACACTATTATATATTTTATATATTATATGTAAAAGTTATAAGCCAATTATATTGATGATTTCTATAAAACAAATACTAGGTAACTTTTAAACCAAATTCCTCAACTTATCACGTACGACTTATGAGTATATGATCTTTAATAAAAAATATATAATTTTATTGAAAGTTAAACATAAAGTAATATAGTAATATACATATAACTGTTAGCTATATATTGATATATTACTAGTATAGGTATTACCTACCTATAATTTATATATTATCATGTGTTGTTTAAACATGCAGCGTTTATCGATTATCTAAGTATCACGTCCTCATTCATGGTCACTATCTCAGATAATTCGTGATTAATGTAGATTTTAATAGAATCGCTAAAACAGTTTTAATATTTTCTGTCATATTTTTCATGGAATAAAAATGCAGAAATTCTGAAAAAAAAAATTATCTATTAATTCAAAAAATAAAATTTATAAATTTAACGTTTTTAAGTATATTTGATTAACTATGATTAATAAAAATTCAAATACAATATTAAAAACGTTTCATAATATAGGGTAATCAATTGTTGGTCGACGTTAGAAAATTTTAATTTTATTAACAGTTAAGATTAAGCTAAAATGTTCTATATGTCAATTTTTTTATATATTTATATAATATTTACACAAAACATATACATTGAAATGAACTGACCTGTATACTAGGCGGTATATATTAAGATTCCGAGAATCAATGCAAAAGATATTTTTAAGTTGATGATATTTTGTACTTATACATACATAACTATTTCTGATATTGTGACGAATCCTAAACCCATATTTTTTAATTCAAATCATGTATTTATTATTACATTGAAAGATTTCCTTCGGACGCCATTTACAATAAATAAATAAATTTAAGTTGAAACTATAATAGTATATACTTATTTTATTGCATTTATTTAATAATATAGTATAAAAAGACATTATATTAAACATTTTTAATTAAAAATTGTATTTTTTTCTGGATAAATATTTATTTGTTTAAACAAAAACACTTTCATAAGTCCCTGTATTAATATTTATGATTTTAATAATCATAATATATATTTTATTTTGTGCCTTACATAAATATATACGACTACATGCTGTGTTACATACTTAAATTGTCTACGCACTATATTAATAATTGTTAACTCCGGACAGGACCGTATTGAGGATTATCTATTAGGTTCAAACATTTATTATAAATTACAATTTTGATTATGCACATTAAAACAATATCTATAGCAAGTTCTAAAGATACTAATATACTATGATAGTATTACTTCTTCAGTATTATATTTCAATAATTAAGCTACCTATTTATACATCACAGTAGGTACATTGTCAACTGTATTAATTAGATTATTTATGTATTGTGTAATCTATAAACTTAATGCAGCAATAATAATCTCACCGCCAAAATGTATCCAAACATATTAATTTATTATTATTTATTTTAAAGATATAATTTCAAAAAATACTACGCAAATGTGCCTGCACATGAATCTTATGACAAACGTTTTTAGAGTTCTGAACTCAACACAACATATACTTGGTAAAATTTCTTTAAGAACTGACTATTAAATTGTTTTATAACTTATCAATGCCACTTTATTCACTTAACAATAATTTTATTACCTAAATGGTACAGTGAACATATTACTATTTTTTGCATACCTATTGCATAAATATAGAAGTATACTATTAGTTTATACACCTATATTATTTTAACAACTCATAATAGGCGAAACGTATATAAACTGAAATTTAAGCAAGGTTTTGTCTTCGAGACTTAAAACAAGGCAATCACATAACAGGATTATATACATACAATGGTAAATTTTCAAAATCTTTCTTGGGTGGGGGGGTCCCTAAAAACTAATATGTATTTGAAATGTATTATTTTTATAAAAACAAGGATATATTACAAGATATAATATATGACATATGTGTATTGTATATATCAGCTTATTCTGGCAGGTTCAGGCCTCCTGACCCCCCCCCTATAAATCCACCACCTTATACATAAAAACATAACTGGATTACAAATATATGTCTTAAGACACATAGGATTTAAATTTTAAATTGTATTTTGTATGTTTGAAGGATGTAAGAGAACATGTTTAAAATAAACATAACTATAGCCATTATATTGTATATAATAAAAAAAAATGTACATATTGATTTTTTTTTATATGATATATACTCGTATATGCATATATATAGAAAAAGTAGTAATTAAAATCAATAATTTTGTATTAAGTCTCTTTGCTAAAAATACTTAATGACTATTGCAATAACAAGGCTGAACAAACAACATACAAGTAAAATTATTCAGATGTATCAAAGAAATAACTATATTGAAAAGAATAGTTTCTGAAACTCTATACTTTTATAACTTTTAGAGCCACTAAGTACCTCTATATACTAACCTCTCTAATTTCCACCAGTATATTGATCTATTTGGTAATTTTTTAACTTTCACATACATTATACACAAAAGTTATTTTTTAATTAAGCTGCTAAATGAGGTTAAAAATAGAATAGAGAATTAACGTACCTACCTATAGAGAACATAAGTTTCTTTTATACAATATAATAATATGGTATTGCTACGAATTGTATAATATACTTAAAATTTTATTTTCTACCGATCATCCCACTAAAGTAGTTATGAGTGGGTGAACGTATAAACAACGTCAAATAAGATGAACGAATACCATCGGTGATTGCGAGTGATCGCCGCAGACATCTCATTCGCGAATGTTGGTTTGTGCAGATGGACGTGGGGGCGGCGAAGGAATCGTTGTACGGATTTTACTGTCGTATAATCCACGGTTGTCCGACAAAACTTTTAAGTACAAAGGTATATATAACAGTCTGACAAACTAGATTTTGTGGTTACTAGCGTGCTGATGAACTTTTGCGTGCATACGTTGCGTGCGCGGGTTAGTTAATTTAAATTTAATCTTTGGAATAGGATAACACTTGTTCAGCCAATTAAAGACGATAACGGTTTAACTTTTAATACTCGTGGTACTTTGTGGAGAGTTTCACGAGTAACAGCCGTAGGACCTTTATATTATATGATTTGAAAAACAACAATACGTTAACATTTTAATTAGTTTTTTATAGCTCAACAATAATAGATAATAAGAGTACATATACATTAGTTTTAATATTCAAATATTAAAAAAAAAAAAAAATGGTTAGCCAAATACGTTATGTTAATTATATACCTCTATATTACAATATAAAAAAGTGTTATAATCTTTATTTTCCAGCGAATATGTTTGGTATAGTAATAAAACAAATTAATAAAAATTATATTAACGACAGTTATTGAGTTAAAAGTATAAAATTGGTTAGCATACAGAGCGAGTATGGAACAATTACTCTAACAATAGAAACAAAAATTCGATAAATCTTTTTTTTCTAATAAAATTGTTTCATTAAGAAAATTAAGATATACTCAATTGAACACGCGAAGTCAATTCGTAAAACTTTTAAAGTCCAAAGGGATTGCAGGGTAGGTACAGTTTATTGTTTGGGAAAATATATTCGTTGCATCTATGCTTCACACTTGCAACATAATATAAACAATTCCCTATATTAAGTTTATTGGTAAGATCAATAAAGTAAAGTGATAAATATTATAAAAACAGATTTGAACTCACAACTTACAAGTATGCATGTTATCAACAAGATAACTTTTTCAATTTATTTAATTTTAAAATAATATATTAAATTTTAATCAAACTTCAGACTCTCTAATCAAATTTTTAAAAATTAAAGAGTTGCCTACCTTTACATTTAATTCAAAACTATCGTTAAAATAATTATCCCTTGACTACGTAAATTTTACCGTTAGTATAGTTTTTCATAAGCTACACGCGTAGAAGACAACAATCATTTGTACATATCCCCTTAACCTATCTAAATTGAATATAAATTTCAACAATTACTAGATAAAACACTGATAAGTCACTAAAATCCGTGACATAAGTTTATAATGACTTATCGAATTTTAATTACCAATGAACAATAATATTTATACGAGTTATTTCATTATCAATGTGACTCGATCGATGGTTTAAATTTAAGTGTAAATACTTTTCTAAGTTCTATACGTCATTTATTCTGATATATTTGAATAATATTGTATAAAACAACATGTATTAAACTTCAAAACCGTTCTATTCAAATAACATTGATTTAGTTTTATAATGACAAAACCATTTTATACTTACTACAGATAATTATTTATTATTTCAGTTAAATTGTAAATCATATAACCACCCTATCTTTGTTTGTATTCTTTACACGAAAAATAAAATTCTCAAAATGTGGATAATTTTTTTTTGCATAATATAATATGTATAAATGTATAACAGCTCTGTAATAAAAAGTTTTTAATATTAAAGATATCTACACTTTCATAAAACTTAACTATACCTGTTATATAAAATTATAAGCTTCCAAATATTTCGAAACAAAAATTAAGGAACAAATTAAAAATGTATTTGTTAGTATATGCTATTTTTAAGCCTATAATATTTTTAAAAGTTAATATTTGAATTATAATATTAAGAATAATCAAAACATTCCTAAAATAGGAAGTTTAATTGATTATTTAACTTTGTATTTACTTTGATATATTTTTGTAGTTTAAACTGCAAAGAATATAATTATATTCTATAATTAATTTTTGAATATTTTTCAATAATAAATTTGAATTTTTTTTTTTTCATTCAATTCATGTTATTAATTATTAATAATAATGAATTTTCGATCTATAATTATTTAATAATAATAAAATGAATAAAATACTTATGTAAATTAATTGGTCTAACATTTTTGCGTAAGAAAATAAAAATATGAAATATTTTTATGATGGCGATATGTAACATTTTTTTTTCTTTTACTAACATTGAGTAAGTGTCAAGCAAACCCAACTAGTATAAAAATATAGAAGTCGAATTTTGAAATATTGTCAATACTGTAGCTTTACTATAATGCTAACTCCTTAGTACGAATAAATGTATACTGGATATTTAAATACATATGACTCAATATTTTATACCACCTATTTATATGTATTCATATGCTAAGTATAATAGTATAAAAATATATGGTTTTCAATAAACTTCCATTTGGAAAAAAAGCGTACTTTTTCTTTTTTTGAAATATTTTTGTCAATGTTCTTATTTTCTCTAACATTTGAAAATAATTTAATGGAATATGATAGATATAAATTATTAACGTTATTAATAGTATTCATAAACTCAAAATATGTAAATAAGAGATGTAAATAATTTCTAACTAAGTAGGTAGATATAATCTGGCATAATTTTCAACGTGTATTTCTTGATGTATATAGTATAAGAAATATTAATGTTAGTATTAAATGTAACAAATGTACAGCATACACCTCGATAAATCATTTCGACTAGTGAAATTTAACCACCAATGGTTAGATAATTCATTAGTGATAGAATAATTTTTCATTTGAAGCTTAAGATTATTTCAATAATTGAATGTTGGTAATGAGTGTTATCAATATTATAAACTTTATGCATAATTATAAAAATGAAAGAATACATAATAATTTCTACTATGCGATTTTTCGTTTTTATTATGGCAATGTTCAAAAAAAAAAATTATTTGATAATAGTGTAAAACGAATATACTGTAATAGATACATACCTACCGTCAACAAGATTATTGTATACTAAAATTAATATTAACAAACAATTTTTTTCAACTTACGTTTAAATTGTATTTATTTTATACATTTCAATTACTCTTTCTTTGATTCTACAGTCCAGGCACTTAATTATTACAAAATAAAACATTTTTTGTATTTGATTTAAACATATAGTAATAATGTTTTCAAAGTATAAGTTAACATTTAATATCGAAGTCATGGATAATTCCAAATTAAACATTTAACATTTTTATAAGTGAAATGTATCAAAACATTTTTAAATTCTTAAACAAAACTTAATTCAATACTTATTGATTATTAATAATACTGAATATAGTGACTGTACAATGTACATGCAACATATAATAGTAAAATATGTATTTAATTGTTCCATAATATACTGAAATATGAAATTATGAACATTAATTTATTTACAATCATTATTTTAAAATGAATTATCTTTTAGTTTTAAAATATATTAAGTAAAAATTAAATTTTGCTTATTTTGTAAGTAAAATCATTTTAGTTAGTGTTACTTCTAAAAATTTTATTGTATTTTTAATAAACTAAATAATTGTTATCATCAAGGATTTTATGGACTTATAATTTTCAGTAAAAAGTGTGACATCAAAACTTTTATTCCTTTAATGTTAAAATGCTATAAAACATGCATTTTTGGATTTATAGTTGAAATACATAATAACATACATTATACTTCAAATATGCAATATATATGCTATTAGAATGTATAATTGGTATCAATGTGAGGTAATTTGTGGAAATATCTAACTAAATTTGTTAAAATAAGTTACTGCTGTTGCTACATAATTATGAAAATTACCGAAAAACGTATGAAAAGGTATCCTATCAATTATTATAGTCCTATACTTATAATCAAAATAGTTAAATTTCATGGTTAAGCTAATTAAATATTAATTTAAAAATAGAGTAAAAATAAAAAATATCTATATTATATATATATATATATATAATTAAAATGATTGTTTTTCACTTGAAAATCTAAATTTGATATAGTTTTAGCAAACAAGGAAAAAGGATAAAAATATTATAATTATAAAATAAATATATTATAGTTTGTTGTTAAAAGTTTCAACAAAACAAAAACAACTAATTTTTTTTAAGATATAGTGAGGTTCGTTTTAAGAAAATAACCTTGCATTTAAAATTTTTTGTTTTATAATTTATTTTAAGTTAGTTGAGAAAAAATACTTAAAAAACTTGGATAAAACAATACTTATAGATATATTTTTGATTAAATATTTATAACGCTTTTTTTATTTGTAAACGATACATCATAATCTAACTTTTTTAATTTTGGCATATTGAAAGATACATTTCACGGAAGAACAAAGTTCTAACCAACAAAATAAACTTCCTATGACCACCGGATTATATGAGCTCTAGCCTAGGATAACAATTTTTTTATTATTATTATTACATCAATAGGTATAATACATAATAAAAAAAAAACTATGTACGAGTTACTAAAAATGCAAAATGACCTAATAAAATACGATTCACGAAAATTCGTATATTTAATTTAACAATGTTTTTAAAAAGTAATCATAAATGTAAACGATTTTTATTAAGATCTTCAAAAAACCATAATTTTAAATTACTTTTCCTTATCTAAACCATCGATGTGTGAAATGTGACAACTAGGAAAGTACCTAACGGTATATGAACGGCCAAAATTGCGTTAGAATATTTTATTTCATTTAAAAAACAATTAAGGAAGGTTTTTAACAACTAAATTACGTTTGCTAATATTCCTTTAAAATTGTTCAACAGTTGACGTTAGTTTTACCTTACACTCAGAAAAACTTTTGACACAATCTTAAAATGGCCTCTTTAAAGTATCAACTAGAATCTTGATAACACTCACAGTATAGAAATATATTATTTCTGGAGCACTTCTAAAAGTGTAATAGTATAGTTTTACTTCTAAAGTAAAACTATTAACAAACCAAAATAACAAAAAAAAAAATAACATTGTAATTTACACTAATAAATTTATAGACTAACTGAAAATCTAGATTTTAATAAATATATTATAACTCTGAGTTATGACAATAAAATAAGTATGTAACAAATCGTAATATAGCCTTAGTACTTATATTAAACAATTAACTGTGTTAGTTACTATTTTAATAGATATTTTTTATTGTGAAATAAAATCTAAAACAACTCTAAAATTAACATAAAATATCACCTGAAATAAAATATACACTAAGTAAAAAAACAATCAGTCATTTTATAGTATTGATAATCTCAATCTACATGGAAATACGTTATCAATAGTTTACTTTCTAAAAATTAAATTAATTATGATAAAAATTAAAAATACATAAACATTTTGTAAATAAATATTTTCATATATAATATTAATGATCAACAAGTCAAATCGAAATAATACATCATCAAGAAATTAAAGGTAAAAACAATTAAAATTTAAAGAAATTTAAATATAAAATATAACAATGTATAAACATTAACTAAAAATTGATTTATTTTATTTATGAAACGATCAGATTAATAGATGCTTTATATAATGTACAGTTCATTATATAAAAATTAATAGTCCAAAACGTGAATATCATATTCATGATTACATAAAATGTAAATTACGTTTAGATTATTAACTTATAATAACCATAACATATTATTTGTTGTGTTTGCTCTATGACATTAATGTGTGCAACACAAAAAACTGTGAAAAAAGTGAATTTTCACTACGAATTGAATATAAATATAAATTATTTAGTATAATTTTTATGTATATATATGTAATGTATAAGGTGTGTAATCACAGATTTTTATGTTTTGTATTACACATGCATATTGTATAAAAATGAAAAGTGAAAAAAACTACACTCTAACAACAACAATAAAAATATAATATATTACATTGTATAGATAATTGAGTTTGGTTGCTTCATATACGAGTTTTCAATCGTTAGTTTCATTGATTGATTGATTCTTTTATCATTATTATTATTGCTATTATGTAGATTATTGTTCAAAATTTATGAAAATGTTTTTAGTAAAATTAATAATAATAATAATAATGAATTTATTATATATATATATTATTATAAATTATATATATATTATTATAAAATAAAACTTGAAAATATTTACTTATATTGTTAGTAATTTTGATATTGTTTATTAGTCGTTAAATTAAAATTAACACTAATTAATTTACTTGTGCAATGACAACTTTTAATTTAGGTAAATGACCCTGAACATTTACACAAATTGTAAACAAAGTAGAAAAAAAATGTGAAACAGGCGGTGTTTATAAATATTATAGATACTATTATAAGTACCTACGGCACGCGCGTTCCAGTCCAATGTCGTTGAATTAGTTCCATTTCGCGGAAGAAAATAATTAATTACCTAACACTGAAATTGGGATGATAATATTTTTATACGTTTAAGTAAATAATATGTTGTATTTTTAGCATTAAAAAAAAAAAAAACGAAAAGTGATGTAACAATTTTATTTCATTCTTTAAGTGTATAATATTATAATATACCAACAGGATGTTGCTCTGCGTTTGTTCACATCAATAACTTTACTGTCCTGATTTTTTTTTTTTATATGACTAATGATATCAAAAAATAATTACCACATAATATTATAAAGTCAATAGTGCAACACAACAGGTACCATAGTTTAATATATTTTATAACCAGAATTTTTTTTATTTAAATATATTTTAAAAACTATAAGCTGCAATAGGCTCATCTAAACAAAAACAAAAATAAATCGGACCATTGTTTTCATTGTGTCTAATAAAAGTCTGAGATCCACTGCCTAAATATAATTAATTTAAGTTAATATTTCAGAATTTGAATTATTTACTTTCATTAAGTATAATCAAATAGTTCTCATAATAGTTTATTGTATATTATAGTTATATTATATAGACACCCAATGGTAGCTGAAGACATCGTCATAGTACCATTGCATTGTGTACGAATTTTAATTTTTCTGTGAATCAATATAGTGCCTGGTCGCATAATAAAGTAGATGAAAGTTTTAAAACGTATCGGTTGGATCTTAGACGAACTCCCAGACATTCATACCTGAACTTTTTACAAAAAATTTACAAAACCTATTGCAGAACCGTTAGTTATCGCACGGCCACGACCTGGCCGTATCCCTGCGACACGACTCGACTCGTACCTAGGTCGTTCCTTTTCTCCATTTTTGGCGTTCGTTTTACTTGTTTTTCGGTCGATCGCTGTTGCTGCTGTTGCCGCTTCTTCTTGCTCTGCTTTCGAACTTCACGGCCATTGTTTTTACGACCGTTGTGATTTGTCTTATTCACAGGTTTTTTCTTGCCATCGTCCACGTGCTCCTCGTCAAAAAACTGCTGCCTCTTCGAGTACTCATTTTTCTTGTGTATCTTGTGCTTTACTGGCACTTCACCGTTAGGTCTGTGGTTTTTGTTTTTTCGCACAGTCCTGCTCTTGTGGCCGTTGTGATGTGGTTTTTTGGCGGTCGCTCCTTTGCGCACGTCACCTGTTGTCGAAGACCCAACTGGTTCTGCGTCACCTCCTCTTGCATCATCGTCAACAGTGTAATCGTCTTCTCTTGTCGGCTGTACTCCGCCATTCTTGGTCTTGGACTTGTTCCTATTTGTCCTCTTACTGTTGCTGTTATTATTCTGCTGGTGACCGCGTGGCCTATCCTCAAAATCATCGCTGTCATTTCCGTCCCGGTGTCGGTCTTTTGCTGGCCGTCTGATGTCACCGCCACCACCGCCACCACGGTCGTCGATAAATTCTACGTCATCACCTGGCGGAAGTCTTTCAGTCTCCGGTACCCTGGACACTTTGCCACTCTTCCGCGGTGGGTTCGACATGTACTCGTACGTGTTTGGAGACTCGTATAACGCGTGACTCCGTTCGTTTCGGACCGGCCGAATCGCCCTCTGGACGGCTGACTCCGGCATAGTCCTGTGCCCATAACTTCCGTACATAGTGGCAGTGGCGGTTGTCGGTCTTCCGCCATAATGACCGGTCGGCACAATTCCACTGCCATAATTTCTGGATTGTAGTCCACTGGTACCGCCGTAATAACCGGATTTGCCACCAGCGCCACTACCGTAATATCCGGATTGACCACTGACGCCATCATCATAGTATCTAGCTTGACCACCGACGTCACCGCCATAATATCCGGCCGAATCGGCGACGTTCGGTATGACGGTCGTCGTCAAGTAAACAATTGGCGATACGGTCATGGAGTCCAACCTAGGTGACAGGTACAACAGTGTTATGCCGCAGCACACGAACAACGACGATCGTTTCATATTTGTACGATGACAGCGGGTGAGGTACGACTGTACATTAATAACGATATCTGACTGCGGACATAAAAACTGCGATACTACGAGTGTAAAATAGTTACGCTTTCGCGTAGCGAAGGCAGTGGCGGCGGTAATGTAACTATACGTTCTCTTTCATATCCCTCGCCACTTGCCAGCCATTGCGATATTGTTTCATTCTATAAAATGATATACATATACCTATATTTTGTATATATATACGTGCGTAGTAATAACATAATATCACGATGTTTACTCATAACTATATATTTGTATATATATACGGGGTGATCCATTTAATATAAAACACACATTATTTTAAAAATCAATAACATTTTTGAAAATAATTCTTTAACGTCATTTTAACTCGTTACAAAAAAAAACATATTTGGAAAAATTATTATATTTTGTACTATTTTGATCGTTATCATTTTCACATTTTTATTCTCAATAAATGGGAATATTAATTTTTAATTTTATTTTGAAGCAGAATAATATATAGAATATTTTAACTATCAATATAAATCAATACTTTAAATACTATATTATATCTCGTAGACCACCGTGAATTAAATTATTCTAAAATTTTTGTTTAATGATATTGATAAAAAAATTAATAATAAATAAATTATTCTTTAAGAAAGATAACGTGAAATAATATTTTCAAAAACGGTTATTTTAATTTGAAATAATAAATGTCTTACGTTAAATATATCACTCTGTATATAATATTATTAAAAATTAACGATATTATAATTAAGAAATATGTGATTACTTTTGTATAAATAAATATACATTATTATTTTAATTATGTTTTTTTTTCTAATATTAATAAGTATACATAGTATAAGACATTAAGACATTTTTTAATAAATATTTTGTAAAAGAAATTAATACACTACAGTTTATTAGTGTCATTTATCAGTCTTTTCGATTATTACACCCTGTATAATATATAATAATATTAAACGCTAGATATTTTGTGGTTTTTCACGGTGCGCTTATTTTGCACGGCTGTCAGCATTTCCGGCCATATAGGTGTATATTATCGATATAGATAATAAGATTGCCAATCGTTGAGTATAGCAATATGTTTGAAAACACAATATTATTACGGTCGTGGGTTTCGAAAGGACACAGCGTGGATTTTTCTGTGGCCAGGATTATTCCTATAACAATATGTTCAAGACCATTATCTAGTAGAATACTATTGTTATTAATGTTATTATACAGTAAGTATATTTAATAAATTGCATTATCTGGTATCGATATAAAACGCAACAATTTGCCAACAAAAAGTTTTTTTTTTTATAAATTTTTCTAAAAATAAAAAATGTAATTATATTTGATACGTTTATTGATGATTTTGCTAAGAAACACACAGAAATACCATGCAAGTAGCTACAAAATGTTTTAGTTAATTGTGTGTTTTTGTGAGTAATGGACTATAAGTATACAAATATCAAATATTTTAATTTAAAAAAAATTATAATATTTAAAACAGGGATACAACATGGTATACATAAAAAAGAAGAGAAATTCCATAAATCTACTTTTCAATAAAATCATTAGATACAAGTGTATAATAAATAATATCTACCTGTTTATTCTAATAAACACCTAAAATATCCAGTAAAAATTGATTTAAAAATCACTTAGATTATTAAAAACAATTATAGTAAGATAATTTGATAAGTTAATTTAAAATGCAATAATATTATATAATATTAATTTTAATCGTTGAATCTATACTTATATAATGTTTCTTTTTTTAAATGTATAATTCTTAAATATTGTAAAGAAATTAAACAATAAAAGTACTAATTTTTTTTCATTATTATAGGCAAAATCAGTCACGATGTTATTACTTAATAAGTAATAATAGTTATTACTAAAACAAATAATTGTTATAAATGATTTTTTTTTCTTTTTAATATGGTCCATAAATGGAATTCAAGAGACTTCAGAAGATTTTTGTATTTCAATAGTTTAAAAAAGAGGGATTAGCTAGGGGCATATTTCAATTGTTATTCGATCCTTAAAACATTATAAACGTAATTATAATTTCATCATTTTAAAAATTGGTAGTCACTAACCTATCGATCAAAAAAAGAAACATAAGAGATAAATACTAAATAGGTCCAATCTGATGACGTAAGGAAAAAATCAAATTGTCATGTTTTTTCATAATTGAATTAATTGTGATGACGCCAATAAAATGACGGTAACAAAATTAATGATATCGGCATCATAACCTTGGTAAAATTAAAAACTGCGAAACTAAATAGGTACAATGGCGTTATGAGATTTGAAATTCCGATTTTATTGTATACTAGACAGTTTATTGAAAGAAAAAATATTAATTACAGATCTACTAATAATGGTTTCGTTAAACTAAAATATTGTAAAATTCGAGTGAACAAATAAATTAATGAAATCGACTCTTTATACCTAATTAAAGGTATTTATAGGTACTTGTATTTATACATATTACATTTTAAAGGTAACTCACGGTGAACGGTTTATTTGTTTGACGTTACTTATCCAACCACTTCGTTAATCTTCTATAGCAGGTTTTATGAGAATTCAAATATTAATAGAAAATCATAATTTATTGCACAGTTAAAATTAATACTTGGATGAAATAACCAAATAAATCTTCACTGATACCTATCACAGTGAGAAACAACGTTGATATAAAAATACTTTTTACGTAAAACGCTAATAATATCATAAATCATTTTATTTATTTTTCAAAAAATTATAAGAACTCGATAAATATAGAATATCACATCAATTTAATTGAATTACTGTTTTGTTTTATGCATTTATTTTGGTTTTGAGGTATTATGATAACCGCCATTAGGCATTATTTAACACTAAACAACACTTACTAGTTACTAGTGAACAGAAAACTGTTTTCAGTTAAGTAAGAAAAACTAGTTAAAAACTTATAAAAACAACTATTTTGTATATTTTATTATTATTATCATATATGTATATATGTGTGTATATAAATATAATAAAATAAAGTGTATGTAAAATAGGTTATAGTAAAAATAAAAAGTTTAAATCTTTATTAAAGGCCTTTCTTTAATTTTAAATTTTAACTAGTTCTCAACTATAAAATAAGTATTTTAAATAATACTAAGTTCCAAAAATTAAAATTCATATTGTATTTGTCCATAAAATAATCAACCCCTCTTAATATATTTTAAGCTACGTACTAAAAATTTAAAACTTGTACTTGAAGGCTGAATCGAGTGATTTTGTAATACAGCTACAATATGTACTACAATAGTACAATACAAAATAGTATTATAATGATTTTAACTATTTCATTATTATTAGTCACAAAGAAAATAATAGAAAATAATACTATGGTTTTATGACAAATGTTCTCGTTTCAAACTAAACAGATAAAACTACTCTCAAAGTTTATATTTAAAGTTTTATATATAAACGTCATTGTATTGAGTTAGGTACCTAGACATAATATAATTATGTTATGGTAGAAGTTGTTTACTATGGTTCTAGAATATGTTTTTTTAGATCTTTCAATGTGTATATATGTATACACATACACACATAAATATTTTACAAGCCTAATTTTATACAAACTATAAAGGTTAAGAATTTGTTTTTATTTTCATATTATTTTTCTGTTAAAGTAAAGTATGACAAGATAAAAACGAATATTGAACAATATTTAATTGGCAGCAGTATTATTAGAATCTGACCAATTTCAAATTGCAGTGGCTATATCGATATTACATCACCAAAATCATTATTTGATGTGATCAATTATTATTATTATTATAATCATTATTATTTCTAAATATAATTTAAAACTGTAGAGTATTTTTTTTATATGGACATTGTATATTACAGTTGTATGATATTATAAATCTACGATTATTGAATAATTTTTATGCTATTTTCAGACTCAATCAACAAGGAATGTAAGAATAAATATTTATAAGAGTTGCATTAAAATCGGAGCACGAGATTAAGTTACAAATATTAAATTAAAACCGACCATTTTAAATTAAATTGAATAATGTATTAAAACCTTAGAAATAAGAGCAAAACAAGTGTAAAGTTATTGTAATGTAAAAATATAGATAATAATATAATTTTACTTGATGAATATTCATTTTTTTAGGTACTGCTACATGTTTAAACACTAAAATTAATTTGAAATATACAAAGAAAAACTAATACGTTTTAAAAATAATAAAATATTATTCTTAACTATTAACTATTTATATTCAAATGTATTACACGAGATAATTACATGGTATATTAAATTTTTAAAACTGAATGATCTTCTGTTAGACCTTAATATTATGTTCTTTTATTTACTAAAACTTCGTTCGATATCACATAAACGTCTAGTAATGAAATATACCATGAAACATGCATTTTTTTGCATTTTTATAGTCGAAATATGCAATAATATTCATTTTATTTAAAATATACATTAATATGCATTTTGTCCAAAATATGTAAAAACATGCAAAATAAAAACAGCACTCATTATGAAGTGATTACAAAAGTAATCAGAAGTTTAAAAAAAAACACACTGTTGCATATCAATCAGCCCTAATCATCACAATTTATCACTTGTTTTTGAATAGATGCGTTTTGTTTAATAATTACCTATACGATTTTTTTTTTTTTTTAGTATATCTAATACACCAATTATAATACTTTATGTTTTATAACTATAATTTATTCATACAACGTGCGTATGCTTTTTTTTCAATTAATGAAAATATTAAAGTATTGTCTATAGATGCATGATTATCGAATAAACTTTACCTGAATTTGTTTCTTGAGTTTTCAATAACTCTTATACCGAACCAACTGGGATTAGTATATTATAATTTCAACATAACCATAATTGTTTTCATAAAGAAACTTATGTTTAACAACATTATGTCAAACGTGTTTAACCGAAATCTAAAGCTAATCTAATATTGAACATCTTGATCAGTACTGAGTACAGCTAATCTTAATATCAAGCCTCGTTGATTTTTAATGCAAACTATTTTGTTCAAGAAAATAAAGTATTATGTTAAAATAATATTATTACAAAATAAATTTTAAAATAGTAAATTTTTTTTATATAATATTCTATAAGTATAAGGGATTCAGATTATTCAGTTGAGATCGAATACAAATATTGAGGTTAACTAATTTAAGAATTTTATAAAAAAAAATAACAAATTTATGATAATTTTTTACTAAAAAGTTAACTTTGTGTCTTCCGTCTTGATCATTTATATAGTATACAAAATATTCACAGAATATTACATACTCAAACAAATTGTATAGCTACTGTAATTTTAATATTTTTATAAAAAATAAACATTAAGTGGTGATTGTAATATAACAAAATAACAATGTTAGTTTTAAAAATCTAATAATTTTATAAAATAAATATCCTTCTTAATACTAAAGTATTTAGGTATATTTATACAAGTTTCGTAATAGTAAGCTCGTTGTCGCTATAAATAATGTATAATAATTTGTACCTACTAAAAATATACAAATATTTTTTTGTTCATTTGTAAAGTTAGTAATATCATTACATTTTCTCAACCAAAAATAAAATAATTAAACGATTTAGCCTTCTTTCACAGTTCACACATATATAATTTGTTATGTATTATAGCTTTTCAATAAAGAAATATAATAATGAATAATATAAATCTTTGAAAAGTGTGTTTTGACTGCATAATTCTTACGATCGATATAAGTTAATAAAGATAAGCAGCCAAAATAATAAAAGCACAACGACAAAACTCGAAAACCATGATAAAAATACAAGTAGGCTGCAATGAAATCATTATATTATCTTCTGTTGTTAATATGAATACCAAACGATTATAATTGACGTATGTATATATTTAACAGTCTAAAAAGATGTAAAATTAAAGGGAGGAGTAAAAGGCTAAAGAATATAGCGTGGGTACGGGGATTTAAAATAAAAACACTGTTGGCGTAGAAGAGATGTGATGTCATTGGTCCTGACGTCACGGAAGGGAGGCAGATTTCGATATAAAGGGAGAATATCACCCCTCGAGTCTGTCCGACGAGAACTAACTGGCCACTTTGAAAAGTTGTTGTTAACCGACGACTCTATCCTAAACACATACCACAGCAACACGGTAGTTTTTACACGCACCAGCTCTGAGAATATACACAGGTAACGCACTTATATTATTATAGTAGGTGCCTATTATATTTTATTGTTTTATTTAATATTAATATTACAATATTATATTTATTAATATTGATTCAATTTAATTGATTTATCAATATTTTAAATATGAAATTATTAATTATTAATTGAAGGAAAATAAAAACATTTTAATTTTATTTATTTTTTTTTTTTTTTAATACGTGTAGGTTTCAATCGATAGGTTAGGTTATCGATTAAAAAAAATCATTTTTGCACAACGTAACATTCAATTTTTTTTTTCTTTAATTACAAAACTCATAAATATTTCAAAGAATTATAAATAATTAATTCGGAAAAATTTCAAAATTTAAATCATCGTTAAGAAAACGATGTTTCTTTTTTAATAAAATAAAATAATTATTAGACGTAATAATATTATAATAAAAATAAAATATTTATATTTGATATAATATATTTTAAATAAGATAGGTGTATAATATGTTTCTTATTTTTTAAATGATGTTTGTTTTAAATCTTACGGTACACGTATTGTATAGCCGTATAGGTATTTGCGTTATAGACATTTTAAGTATAAATTTTAGCGATCTTGTAAGGAAGACTCAGCTTATAAACTTTTATTTCATTTTGTTATCTTACGTACCTAGTTATACAAAACAAATTATACTTTCAACAAAATTTAAAATCACTATTTTTATCAAGTAACTTTGTCCTAATACTTGTGTATTGTAGAAGCACCATTAAAACTTTCTTTAGTGGCTTAAAATAAATTTAAGCAAAATAACTTTTAAGATATTAAGTGATAATACGTACTTTAGTCACGCAATACCAGCATCAAATAATGGAAATATTGCTTTAATTGTTATGCCCACTCGTGAAAAAATTATTGTGAATAAATAAAACGAATCATCAATACAATTAATGATTTTCATTCTACTCTGTTTTTAAAGTGTTTTCATTTCCGTAAAATGTTTGTGCATATCATATTCAACGTGCTTTAAAGTGTAAAAAAATATATTTCGATTTTCAGAAAATATATTTATTTTTGTTTGTTTGATCATGTTATCATGTTTTGTCAAACAAACATGTCACGCTTTTATCCACGCGAATAATCATTTTATTGATGATTCGAATAGGTCATAGACACACGATTTATAAAATTATTTATCAAATGATTCGAAATCACGTCCAGAAGTCCAGGAATGGATCATGACTCGTTTCTGCTATGTGTAGTATGGAGTTCCCCAATGCGAGTTTTATTAATGAGTTGGTTTTTTGATGCATAATATCTTTAATGACCTCGTGAGTAGTAGAGATGTTAAAGCGATGTAAAACGATAACAGAATCCGATTTTTCTGAATTTTTATTAGAATATAATATGTGTGTATAATAGTACAACACGATTAATAATTAATAACAGTAACTCTCGTTTTATCTTTTATAAGTTATAACTATGAATTAATTCCCACTTTGATTTTTCGGAATTTTTAAATATTACATTTTTTTTTTCAAGTGAGAACCACACTTTTTGTTGAAAATTATTAAGCAAACAATTTTTCATCTAAATCAGTGAAAGAAAAGTTCTAAGTGCTAAATTCCATGCCAAAATTCGTGGTATTAATGTTTCAAAAGACATGTCGGCCTATGACGGTAATATATACATATATTATTTGAAAATTCCGAAAATCAAAATTTGAATAAATGCCTAATTTAATGATGAAATGTGAGTGTGCGTGCGCGGTGAATAATCCTATACTGGATGGATAACTGCACAACTAGCACGAACGCAATAATGTTTAATCAAGACGCATACTTTGTATTCCTTCAGTCCAGGTATAGTACGTTGGTACATAAATAATATTATTGTTGTTATAATTATCATATCTCTCGAGCCTCGGTTAAGTGCAGCCGATAAATCCCCACGTTTGTTTCTTCTTAAGATATGTACGATAAATTACAATAATATCCCAGGCTAATACCACCATATACGCGGTATACACGGTACACGGTTCGAGAGCCGATAATGGACCGTCGTCATGTTGTTATCGCAGGTAGTTTTATCTTTTATACGTAGAAGAGGAGTGTATAGGTAAATATGTAAAGTGTGTGTGTGTGTGTGTGTGTGTGTGGGTGGCTGGGTTTTGGATACCACTGAGACATATACATGAACACATCCCATTCTATATTAAAATTATGTTAATAGGAGACGCGTATACCTATTATTATAATAATATACTAACACTGTGTATATTATACGTGTTTTTTAAATTTATAATTATCAGCAACTGTGGTCATTGAATTTTTAAAAAAATAAATATTAGATACCTTCCCTAATGAATTAAGATAATATAATTATACAATTACATTGCGTATGACATATTGAACATTTCTTTGATTTAGATAGATTATTGGTGAAAAACAATAATTTAATGAATATGTTACATAGGTCACACTCTATTTGAAGATATTTTAGCTTCTCAGCTCTCTTTTGTATAAATACAGAGTTTTCATGGAATGATGAGTATGAAAGAAATATAGTTGAAATATAAGTTTCTCTTTTTTGTGATATGTTGGTGTGAGATCTAATATAACCAACACAGGGTTTTTTAATGAATGTTTGTCTGGAAATACCGAATGTTGAAGTTTAATTTTATTATTTTTCTTTATAATCTTCAAAAATACTGATTAAAAAAATATATTTATGGGAAAGAACCCGTTTGTTTTAATTAAATATGTATCAATTAATATAAAAATTAAATATAATTAAATATATTATATATTTATAAGTATGTGTATGTTTATATGTGTTCGTATGTTTGTTTGAGTCTACCAATGTTCATCGAGAAGTATACATCAACATTTCGTGTTGTAATATATTAGTAGTATTATAACTTAATACAGATGTTTATACATTGAATGCCTGATCGTGTAAAGTATTCCTGTTATATATCATTACTATATGTGGTCAGATTAAATGTGTTTCCAATAGCAATTTAAAAGATTTGACCGAAGAATCCTACTTGACTAATGGGACTTTATTTTAATCTACATAATTATAATATGGTCTACGTATCGTATGCACTTTTAGTATTATTTATTCGCAACGCATACCGCGTAATCGGCTTCCATCTACATAAAACTGCACAAACGAGAGTTTTTACGGATTTTTCCAATTTAAAACATTAAATATTTTCAAATAAAAAAATTTGTTTTGAACTAAGGACACGGGTAACAACGAAATGACTTCATGGAACGGAATCAAAAGTCCCAATTTAATTTATTTTATTTCGAATCATTTCTCTGGAGAACAAATCCTATTTTAGTCTTGTAGATTGACACTAAAAAATATATTTTTTTATCATTCATTATTTGTAACATTTTACTTAATGAAACTTGTAAGTATTTAATATTTGTATTAGTTGTTAAAGGAATCATTTTCATATGAATAATAATGCCACTTATAACTGCCTATATATTATTTCAATTTTATTTCAATGATTTACTAATTCTATATAGTATTAATAAAATACAAAAATGTGTATATTATTTTATATAATCTTAATGTAGCTAAAAATTAAAATTAAATTAAATTAATCCGAAGGTGTAATAGAGTTATTAATGTCATTAATTTTTTTTTTTTTTGCAATTAAAACTCCAACTATTTATAAATTATAATCCAAATCTACTAATAATTTGAATATTTCAAAATTTTTAAAAAAGCCAACTTATTATCAATTTATAGAAATAAAAAAAAATTGGTGATTTTCATTTGAAAAAAAAAATAAATTGGTATCGTCAGGATACTCTTAAAATGGTATAAGAATCTAAGTGTTTTACAATATGATCTTTAATATAACCTACAAATTTAAAATACATTCTTCACTCCGTTCAGAATCTAAAACCTAAATAAATTCAATATAAAAAGAATAAACGAAATTGGGTATTCTTGGTGAATTACATTATGTATGTATAATTTTATTTCTCAATAATAACAAAAGATATTTTTTCTACCCACTTCACTTAATTTTATGAAAATTACTATACGAGTATATTTATTAAGTAGGTAAATTAAATTATACAAAATAGATAGTAGATATTTCTTACAATAATAAAACAGACTGTGCTCATTCAGAAATTTGACCAATCAAAAACATGGTTAAATTTCTAATTAAAAAATGTCCATTTGAAATAATTATAGTACTTGGAAAATTGAAAAAGTAAAATGATTTTAATCTATAAAAACATAATACAGGTATTATTATTTACCGTATTATTCATACGTATACATTGTGTATATTATTGTTAAATATTTATGTATACAGAATTGTTAATACTATTAAAAAAAACTAATAGGTAGTAATAATATTACCATGTGATAATATTGTCTTGTGAGCAGTGACCACAATAAATAATGATGCGAAAATTTATATAACTAATATTTTTATATAATAAAAATTTTAGCTGAATTAATATTAATTATCTTCATTTTGACTATTTGATTTCACATTTTGCACTTTTTGTGAAGTGTCTGTCAAGCTTTAATTAAATATAGATATGATATATATTTTTATTAGATACCAATAAATATATTTTACTTCCCTTATAGACTACTAAAATATTTAACTGTGACTGTTTTAAATAATTATTTGAAGATATTAAAATGATAAATATATATGTATAATGTATATATATTATATATATAATTATACATTGTATTTAGATCTATTTAAAAACTTGACTGTTAATTTCATATTAATTGTTATATTATATACATTAAATGCTTATTTATTTTTCTATGTTTATCTGACTCACTTAAACACGATATTATTATACTTTAGATCAATAAAATAACAGTATATTATTGTATTTTGTTATTTATAATCAAAACTATTCATTCCTAATTATACATATACATGAATATTGTCTCTTTTCACTAAAATATTTTTAAAGGGATTTACACAGGCAATATATACTCGTATGTTGAAAATTAAAACATATTTGTGTATCTGTATATTTACAGTATCAATTTAAAACATTTTCAAGAAAATATACGTAACTAAATGCTTGATACAAAATTACCAAAAGTATATTATAAACAATGATGCAGATCACCTATTTTTTCATCTATGTTGCGGTTTTAGAACTAAACATCTTCTATAAAAACGAAAGAGTATAATATTCTGGAGAAAATATTCATTTTAAATACATATATTAAAAAAGTATTTATTTTATAATTTAAAAATACAATTTCCGGAGTATCATCGCTAGATGTATCTCTTTACTCAAGCCTACGCCTGTCAATTCAAATAATTTATCTTTTTTAGCTTATTGTACTAAGATATTGCATATTGTTGAATTTCTTGAATAAAAATTTAAAAACAAAATACAATTTTTTTTCTTTATTTTTAAAAAGCTGAACATAATTTTTATTTTTTAAATAAAAAATAAACTCATCAGTACATCTAAAATATTTTTTTATAATTCATGTTAATGTCTTAAACCACTATAAATAACTGCTGAATGCCTGAATGAAAAACTAATGTTCTCTGTATAGGCTTTGTATAAGCTAAAAATTCTGGAGGCGTATAACGTCCTCTAAATAAATATTATTTTTTTGTACCTAAATTTAAATCGTATTTTGTATTTATTAAATATTTCGTGCATCGCATACATACCTACGAGCACAAATAATGATATTAGTATGAAAGGTTATAGAAATTCATTTATAATTCTGTTTTTCACAACATTGCGTGTCTACAATAATGTGTCACGCTGAAATACTGGTTTACACGGTAGATCGAGAACTCTTGAATCTCTCAAATCCCGATACACATAATAATATTAGTTTGATAAGTCCGCACGAGTACATAACGTATAATATCGTAATCCGGAAGATGATAAATTAACAACGCATATTGATTGATTGATCTCGAATGGGCCGGAAGAAAAAGTGTGCGCGATAAACGGCATTTTGTAAATGGTGCGTACTGTCAATAATATATTATGATGTATATATGCAATGGTAAAACTCGAATTTTTGTCGTACAGTTATAATATTGTAATAGTATTATGTGTGCTTACGTACATTATACCAACCGCGTATGGCGTATGTGTACTAGTCGTCTATGACGTGCACGATGCGCTCTAATGGATACAATTTGTTTGGATATATTATTATGATGAAGAAAAGAGTAGTCATTGCGAGGACTGGGGACGAATAATAATAATCCGTTGCTTGCAGTTGGATTCTATGAAGTGTTATCGTTAGCAAGTGGGCTAAAGTGGTTGTCACACTGCCGAGACCTAATGAGCCGCATTTAATGAATATTAATTCAAAACCGTTGTACGAAATTAATGAATACCTGAGTACGTTTCACCGAAGTTTTTTACGGTAGGTTCTCACAAGAGCTATTATCGTACCTATTGAATCATTGTAGTGTAAAAACGAACATCCCGCGTGATATTATTTTTTAATCCTCGTGATGAATCCCAAAATAATAACATTGCCTATTACATAAATAAATAGTTATAACTGACTCTGAACCAGACTATAATTAATAAGCTTTTAGATACTTGAATAATTGAATTAAATAATTTTATCTATAACAGTTAGGTATTACAATAAAAGTTAAAACATTTTTCATTCAGTTTAGACATGATAAATGATAATAAAATACACAAATATTAATAATAAATTATGTTATCTTAATTTTATAGTCGTAATAAATATTATTTCCCACGATAAAATCGATATATTTATATGTATCACATCTATTCCTATAATAAATTAATGGATAAATGAAAAAGTCATCAAACAACAATTGTATAATATAAAACTAGTGTTGATAATATTTTACATTTTCACAAGAAATATTATTCTTATAAAACAGATTACCTTAGCAATTCTCCAATTTTTAGACGATCGTAAAAACTCATTTTCTGTTCCAAAATTTCTAAATTTCATACATTTTTTACCTCTAGTTTTGATGATAACGAAATATTATATTAATAATAATTGTCCACCTTCATTATATCATCACCAATATTTGATAATTCTTCACTTCGTTAAATAAAATAATATAATATGAATATGATT
>VUJU01000785.1:0-81906 GCA_009835225.1 Aphis craccivora | reverse complement strand
CATTTATAGATTAGTAGTTAATTGTATGTATATAAATGTTATTGAAAACTACCAAGTAGATTTCGATTCTATAGAGTACAAACGATGAAAAATTACTTTTATATATAATTAAGTGTAAATTTTAGAAATTAAATATTAATAATCAATGCAATATTGTGTTGAAATGTTTATTAGACCTATCTTAATACTAATAGTAAAATAAATTACAATATAACAGGCATATGAATACTTCATAATATACATTATACATACTTTGTAATATACGCGTTGACAGATTATTCAATGGGAAGTGTTTTTCTTTTTCGTACACTAACTATGGTTTATAATTTAATTCGAATTCAACACATCTATTATGGTGGCTTATAGGTATTCTATTGTGAAATACACTCAACGTCTACAGCTGTACAGCAGAGCGGTCACCTACTTTTTTACTTTTTTATTTTAATATAAGAGAATTTTATAATTGTACTTGTGTAGTATATACTTACTGTACTTATATAAAATATTACAAGGTTACAACGTAACCTACGTAACGACGTACGAAATTTAATATTACCTTTCGACTGCGTATATTGCTTCGTGTCTAATGACATTATGAGTATTTCTTATTTCGAGCAAGCGAACATTTCCACAATGTAGCCGATAGCCGAAGTGTAATACCATGTCAAATACCATCGAAAAAAAAAAGCTCGTAGGTACTGATAATGGAATAGAATTGGATTAGTGGTTATCCATAGTTCAAAGGCTAAGCTCGCTGTTGTAATGCTGTGTTATACCAGCATAGACTATATACCGAGATCTTCTTCAACTGGCTTTTTCCGTGCGATTTTCATATTGCTGTTTGCCAGTGCGGCGGCCCATTACTATTTTACCGACAATATATATATATACTAATGGAACACCATTAAAACAACTGGATGAAGTATTATATGAAATATATGTTCTGGGCTCGGGATTATGACCCACGCGAACAAAAGAAAACCGTTAAAAACATCTCTGAAAAACCAACTATAGGTATATATGACAAACGCTATATACTGACCTGTTTATCGTCTGCTCCGCCAATGCTGATAACGATAAACGTGGTTCGTATAATATAAATATAAAAAAAATATATATATTTATATTCATTTTACCAAGTATTCCTTTAATATAAATACGTACGTTGTACGTTCGATGCGTAAAAGTTCGTCGAATACGTCGCGTCTCTCCAAATATATTGTAATTTATAACCAGAGTTTAGGACTTAGTTGCCCATATCAATTTTCATGTTTTGTAAATGTGTTTATATTACCTTTAGGTATTTACGTTCAAAATGCATAAACGGGAATATAGAAATAACTAAAACATTTTTTTTTTTTTTTTTTAATAAAAACATTTATTTCACGAGAGTAAAAATAAATCATTTAAGTTTAAACTGTAATTTTTAAACTGTCAGAGAGGAAAAAAAGTATTATTATTTAGATACGATTTATGTAGAATAGATTTTCTTTACTTTAGACTTTTAGAGTCTGTCCACCACGTAAAATGATTCTATAAAAAATTATAAAACACTTAAGTAAGAATGTATTTAAATCCAGCAGTAAAATAGGTAAGTAAGTGGTAGGTACTGCTCTGCTGTACAAATTTAGGAGTCAAGTGGGTTACTATTATATGTCTTTTTATAATATTTAAATATTTAAATAATATATAATTGTATACAAAAACGATTTTGAGTAGAAACGTTTTATCAGCCTATTCCACCAAGTGATTTGTTTTTTTTTTTTTTTTTTTATACAGTTATTCAAGTTACCTACTTATTTTTATTATTGAAGATGATATTTTTTTTTTCAAAAATATTGCATTTATCTAATATTAGTAGGTATTTAATATTATAATAATATATATTTATATTATATTCTAACAACTTAGATAACAAAATGTAATAACATTTTTCTGTAAATACCATAAAACAATAAAAATAGATTTATAATACCCATAAATATATAATATTTTAAGATAGGTATACCAAAAAATGTTATTACGTGTAATAAAATTCTTAATAATATAAAATATATACATACAAATTTAGTCCTACGAATAATGTTTTTAAATTATAAAAAAATAATTAACATATAATATCGTTATTTATTGTTTTAATACGTAATTTCATTCAAATTGAAATTAGAAATGTCTATCAAATTAAATGGATTTTTACATAAATTTTAGATTTTATGATTTCAATAAGAACTACTTATGATAAATCTTGTTTTATATTTTCAAATTTTAGATACAAAAAGAAAAGTTGTTATAAATGTTTAGCTACAAAATAGTTTATAATTATTTTATGGGTGAATATTGTAAAATATTCTTTACTTTAAATTCTCATTAAAAACTGATTTGGCTTTCCTGTAAATTTTTATAAATAGGTTGAATAACTACTAATAAAGAACTTTTTATTAAATTTTTAAATCTCAGATACAAAAAAAAAAATAATATGAATTTTATCAAAATTCTAACTTTAATTGCTTTAAAAAAAAACCTCAATAATCGGAGTACTTTGACAATTGTAAAGTAAATAAAAAACTATAATAAAAACATTTGGTGAACATTTTAAGTAAGTATCTATATTTATGGTTATTCTTTTTAAGGCTACACAAAAATTTTTTGGAAAATTGGATTTGCGTAAAATTTCCGTTTATTTTTCTCGATTATAAAAATATGTACTAAGAATTTTTGAATTTGACTACCTTAAAGTTCAAACTAAATCAATTTGATATTAAAAACTACCTCCATATTTAAAAATAGAAGTATTTTATCGGAAACTTATCGTGTACTCATCCACAAAAATAAACTACATCATTATAAAATCAATTCATCATTCTGCTCGGAATCTAAAAAGTATAATGTTAAAATGTGTAAGTATTAATTATAAAATGGTATAAATATGATTAATACTAGGTACATAATAACATTAATATATTATAGTTATTATACAATATACAATATACTATACATGTATCTATTTTGTAATATTTTTAAATCAATTCAACTTTTTAGGCCATTGGGTATACTGATATATTTCATGTAGGCACTTAAATGGTTCATATTATGTATTTAATTTAATAAAAATCATAGATGATTATTTTTTTTGAAAATAATGGTAATTAAATGTTTTATTACAGGATTTACTCCTCCAACAATGCTGTTTAGTATGTGAGAGGGGTGAATTCATTGATATATTGGTAGAATTTCGTTATTATAATATATTATATTAGTTAATCCTGTTCAGCGTTGTCAGTAGTAAATTAAGTGACGACAGTGGATTTTATTTACGCTGTCTTAAACTCCGTTAAAAATGTTAAACGCAGCTATTTTCACCGGTCAAACATAGGGTCTTCTTGAAAAATAAATAGAGCAATAGTACCTACTTTTATTTACGAACCATTATTAAATACCGGTTATTTTACATCATTCTTAATATTAAACTATGTTTGGCAATATAGTTTTTTTTTGATTTTGTCATGTCAATATAGACTTTGATAGAATTACAATACAACTTAAAAGTATGAATCAATAGTAAACAAAACTTATTTAATGTATATTATAATACATTGGGATGATGCTAAGTTTATCATTATATTTGTTCAATTTATTCAAACAATACAAATATTATAATACCGTTCTACGTTAACCAATTTGAACTAGAGAAAATTAAATTGGATCGCGATGTACATTTTCATTTTCTTTTTATTATTAGTTATAAGTGTAAAACTATAATAATTGACACTTATTGTATATTTTAATTTAATATTAAAGAAAAAAAAAACATTTAAATAATAACACGATAAAAAAAAAAATACGATAGAATAATGAAATATAAAATATAATATAATAATAATAGCACACGATATATGTATATATTATAGGTGCCTATACTAAAATAATAAAGATCGCGTGGTATTGTGGATAATTAAAAGCTTAGGTATATAAAATATACAGTACGGAATGTTAAGTTTACGTAATAAGTACAGCTATAAGAAAAGTGAGGAGGGAATAATATGTGAAATTACCTCGGTCAGAGTTTTGGATAAAGAATTATCGTTAGATAGCATTGTTTTTATTAGAAATTTTGATAATATTTATGTAAGAATCGACGGAAGCATAAGATTAAAGATTACGATAATTTGAATTGTGTATGGTAAGTGTTGAGAGGAGACGCCGCAACCTGATTTTTATTTTAGAACTCTGGTAGTGTTGGTTGAGGTGCTTGTTAATCCAGATAGTTTAGAGACTAATTTGAATGACTGAGTACGCTTTTAAGTTGACTGTGCGATCTTTGTCACAAAGAGCACATTTTATTGGACTGTTGTAATAATATTTTGTACATTCATCCGAGTGGTGGTCTATGCTACATTTCTGAAGTGTTAAAACTCCTTAATATTATGCTTATGGACTAATAAATATTAGTTTTTATTTTGGCAGAGATGATGATGAGGCACACACGTACCATTTTAAACCTTTAGTCGCTACTCTGTAATGTTTTCTTTGAAGCAAATATCACGAATGACCACGAATTAACTTTTTGTTTTAATCGCCAGAGGTGAGTATATGGCATTAACAATCGGAAACACTTTTGAGCGTTGAGTCTTAATAGAAACAGACAAAAGAAAGTACACAATGTTTCAATATAATTTTTCGTGTTACATAACACGTATACGACGTACTTGCAGCAAGTTAACAATATAGTGGTTACATAATACAATATATATATATATACATATAGACTTTAAACTTATCTTGTGTTACTACAACACTGCTATACCACGAATCGCGACTATAGTATAATAAAATTCAAGACATGTGCCAAAACGATTTCAATCGTGCGCCGTTATAAACACACGTTTTCGAGGAAACCGATTTTCGTTTCTCGTCACTCGTAAAACTTACGACAGTAATAACAAAAAAATGTACATAATGCATACATATATATTATGTATAGATATAATAGTTGACACATTTTGACCCCTACCAAATGTCTTATTTTGATTATTTTTTTTTTTTTAAAGACAACAGAACACACCCCTTGTCGGTCGTATCACGTACGCTGAAGTGCGATATGGTGTTAGGTGTTGGTCTGTACAAGCGGAGAATCCCCGATGATATAATATAATATAATATTTACATAAACGATTATGAAAAATGTGACATACTCGAAACGAGAGCAACAAAAATCAAAACCAAACATACCTACCTACTGAATTTCATTCAAACAAGTTAAAAAATAATAAAATATATTCTACACTGTTGTATAATAAGTACGTTACGCATACCTGCTTAAAAAATAAATATTTTATTCCTAATCAAAATTAAAAATATTATTGGATGATTGAACCCTTATTAGATAAATCATCACTACGCTAATTTATTGAAAGCTACAATAATACACACATTAATAAAATTGTTATTTATTGAGAATAATAAAAATGGTACTATACAACTTTATTTTTGTTTGTTGAAACAGAACAATATATTGTTTTCATTATTTTAGATTCCGAGCGGAGTGATGTGATGCAATCTTTTAGACTCTACAATTTAGTCTAGTAAGTTATAAAAAATCTTAGATTTTCAGCTTCAATGATGGTTTATGGTAGAAAATTAGATCTAATTGGTACTTGAAGTGAGAGGGAAGGTAAAATGTAAGACATTTCCAGTACTTTTTTTAATAATTGCAAAGACGAAAAACAAAATAATAACTTATAGTTTTGTTTTATAAACATCAATTATTATAATAATTACTCCTCTTATTTCAAAGTCATGAATCATTTGACAATGGGTTGGCCGATTTCGTTTGAAATATTTTCAATAAAAAACTTGTAAACAATATTTTTATTCATGGATGTACGGTTTTATTAAATCTAAAATGAAATTGAATAACTCGAGTCTCGGACAATACAGGCAATGCAAGTTAGATACTTAAATCTAAAAAAAAAACATCACTTGAACAGTAAGTACAACCTATGTTACAATTTATTTATTGTTTGTTACACAATTATTAACGAAAGTGGAAGCGACTTAAAAATTATGTATTTAAAATACATACCTAATATTATCTTCAGTGCAGACTGCAAATATTAGAATTACAAAATCATAATAACCGTGTTTAAAGTAAATTAATAGGTTATATTATAATCAGTAACATTCTACTGATAATTGTATTAAATACTATAATTTATATTTCAAAGACTGCACAAAGACCGGTTCTATTCATCGATACAATATTTAAACAGTATAATATTTTGCGTTACTTATAAAATTTAAATACCTACATAAATGTGAATATCACTTAAAACCATATTTTACTATAGGTACTTTCCCTAAGTTTTTTGACGTTTCAATATAACGTATATAATTATATTATACAAGAACAACGGCTCGATAAAATATCAATACAAATTTTATAATATAGTTCCTTCCAAGTCAACGAAAAGTACGGAGAAACATTACAGTGGTGGGTGAGTAAATATGCGTAAATGAGCTGAAGTCGAATTATCTACAATAATTATGATTGATGTTTGTCGAACTGCACTTTGGAAATAATCTGGATAGAAAAGGGTTGTGTTCGAATGAAATCGTTTCGATGATTATTTAAAATACATGTATTAACACAATTAGCCGAATGATCATATCAGTTATTCAGTTCGCAAATCAGTTAGAAGTTAGAATAATGCAATAACGTCATTGTCATAACCAATCGATTGACATATACATGCATTGACATTTAAAATATTTATTATGAAATTGAGTGACATATGAACAGTTTGGTTCAGGTAAGGACTGTAGTTCTACAATCTCCATTTGTATTTTATATGGTTATAAAATAGCACAGTTGTGCTATATTTATGTTTGTGGAAACTTGGTAAAATCGGATGTTGTATACAGGTATTATAAGGATTATTTTGAGACAGTAGAAGACGGACGTGGGGATATTACTTTCGTAATTAGATTGAATGCAACTGGTAATAGTGAATTCAATGTCATTGTAATTTATAAAATATATATAATAGTAGTATCTATAATAAAATAGGATAGTTCACCAACCATGCTCAACTAGTCATATACACTAATATTTTTACTATAATAATGAATCTATCCAATATCTAATTTTTGTAATTTTTAAATATTTCTATATATTAAAGAACCATATTTTGAGATATTTACATTATTCGAGGAATGTTTTGTGATGATACAAACTTTTTTTTTTCGATAAGAATCAACCTTTTATATTCTACAGTTCTACACTATGAAGTAGAAATAGTAGAATGTAGATGATGTATCTAAATAAAAGCCCAAACAAGTAATAAAAATGTGCATGATAAGGACATTACTTTATTATTAAAATAGTCCTTAAAAATGTCCTTAGAAAACTATAACGCACATCAATATATAATTTGGTAAGTACTAATTATGCTTAGATCAATTTCATAAAATACACGGTGTCGATGGATTAAAATCGACTATTGTGATTTTTAAATCATCATTGTCACTATATTTAACAAGACTTTTATACATAATACACAAAGTTAAATTACCTACTAAAAAACCGTTCATTCAAATTTCGTGATTCGTATTCATAGGAAAGGATAAAAACAACCTTTGGTTAAATATAATATTATTATTTAGATAATGTTTTAAACACTAATTTGTACTACAACCACTCTATTATCCACAAGGCCGCAAAATACTCCATCGGTATCTCTTTAAAGTTTACACGAATAATAACTGTTTTCCAAATAAGTTATAATAGTTTATCTAATAATTTAACAACATGAATAATTAAAACTATTTTGTCATCCGAATATTCCGTTATTATGTTTATAATTACATTCAAGTTTGATATATACCTTTTCAATAGCATTTACTCGTATTTTACGGCCGTTATAACATAAATAATATAAAAATTATAACTTGAAAGTCTCAAAAATTAACAAGCAAATTTTGTGCCGATTATTAAGTATTAATGAATTATACAAAAATATTTAAATTTGCAATCTTTCCGCGTTATTTTGAATACTATTTTGATTTCTTTCAGTTTAATTTGAATCAAAATTTGGTTTTGAAAATATGAAAACAGAAACATGTAACACCAGACACGTAGATTAAAAATATCAGACCTATTAAAATACATAAAAACGTTTTTTTTTAATTATTTTTTTGTTACTAAATCTGTAGCTGAATCTGAACAATTAGCTACACTATAAAAATAAATATAGTACATAAAAATAATAGAATTAATAATGACCTTTCAATGATAGAGATACAAGGTTATTGTATAAAACTAAAATTGTAAATATAATATTATTCTCGCCTCATTGTTACACGAGAAGTTTCGGATTTAATTTTTCTGAACTTTTCGTGTTTTTGTGGATTACATAAAACAATACGCTGAACTAAAAATTAAAGCAGTAAATCTGTACCTATATTATGCTCGTTCATGGTCGGAGTACAATACAGTAAATTGACCGAAACCCAATATTTATTTTTCTTTATTTATTATGGATTATTAATAACTATGTAATTTTATGCGCGACATCGTAGTTATTAAAATATCACACCCAAATTGTTTATTTTATTTTTGGAAACTCATTCATTATTACCCTACACATACGACACACACACACACACACACACACCCATCCATGCTCGTACAATTACAGTAATATATTCCCATCGCGTTCCGTTCCATATACAATTAAATTATACATACCGTATTAAAACGCTCAAATATGCATTTTCAATGCGTGTACATAGTTTTGAATCGGTCAAATTATGTGATTTATAGTATTGACGAATAAAAAAAAATATATATATATTTATGTAATGTATAGATATTAGATATATTTTATCATTGGTTTTTTATCAAGTGATGGATGCATACTGTTTTTGATCGAGGAAATGTAAATTCCAATAATGTTTCAAATGATTTTTTTTTTTTTTTTACGAAGAGTCAGTTTTAAGTGTGTTTCATTTTTTCGTTTGGAAAAATACCTATTTTTATAACTCGTGATATACGCGAATTAAGAATGGCCATTAACGAGTTAATACATTAAACGTTAAAGGTTGAGTAAAAGAACACTTCAACTACTTGTTTAGTTTATCAACATAGCTATTGACTACACATAGATCGGATAGTGATAATAAAACATAATATGCTGAAATTTTCTTAACAAAAAAGTATTGTATTAAGTACAATTACACTCGTTTATTTTTATTAAATTGTTATCTAAGTAATCATTAGACTTTTTTTAACGACTAATGAAAAATATCTTATCTTTGCAATAAATTAACGTTATTTTTTCAATTAATCGGTGCATTCAAAATGGCTATTAACTTAATTGAAAAATAATTAGTTTATTATAACAACTGAGTTAAAAAATATAATTAACTTAAACTAGCCTAGGAGATGACGTATGCCAAATATAGAATATAACACGTTATACTTTTTACGCCAACAAAATGTGTTTAATATAAAGGCTCTAATATAATATAATATATTATTTAAGTTATAATAATGGAAACGAATTTTTGAGTATTATAAAAAGTAATATTTTTATTAGAAAATGTATCATATTAGTGATGTCTTGTTTATCATTGTACTATCGCATACTATACGGAAAATAAATCTAAAACAACGAGAACAATTTTGTTTTTGTTTTCATGTAGGTACACAAGCATTTTCCTGTATAGTTTTTAGACATTACATAAATTATAAATATTTTCGTTTAGTGATATTTTTATGTGCATTTCTAAAGTTTTACTCAGTACGCCTTGTGATTAACATTGCACACTATAATTATTGATCAATGGATAAATCAAATCGTGTATACACAATACTATTTGACACGGCAAATAATGCAATGGAGGTTATCACCAATTGTCTTCCCCATAATAAGCCAAAACACCGAAAGTAAAAATCTACGTGGCCACAAAGTGGTGCGCCGCCGCACTTTTGATTAAGTACTGTGATTAGCACAATGGACCTAAGGACATTATGTCAATGAACAAAAGCGCAGGCTCTTCGGAGGGTGAAAAATAACGAGATAAAAAATAATACTACACGAAGAGAGTTTGTCTGAAAATAACTGTAAAATATAATTAAAAAGTAAATAATGACGAGAATTAAGCAGAGCTTAAAATTCTGCTTGCACAAAATCACATCGGACGGTGTGATTAAAACGAAATTAACATTAAAAATATGCTAAACTGCGGCGTTTTATGCTAAACATCGCCATGATGAATTATTGCGATGGTTTTAAAATTACACATAAATCAAGTATGTGACATTAGGCGAATAACTCGATACACAAAATTATAAAATTAAGGAGATATAAGTATAGACTTGAACAAAAAATCATCCAGTCATTAAGAACAGCATATTAGATTTGTTCCTTTTCTTTTTTATTATTATTTAAATTATATTTAAACTGTTAAATCAATTTTCAATGATTCTACTAAATATTTTTCATGATTCGACTTTTTTTTAAGAATAAAAAAATATTGATTCTTATACAGGCCTGGTGCTGTTAGTCATTTTGCTTCACTTATTTTAGCGCAGAGTATAATTCAGTTGTATTTCATTCCTCATTAATATTCAGTTTGAATGTTATAATGTAATAATAACAATCACTATATAATATTCGAAAAAACGATTTGAACGATGTTTTCTTCGCTATAATATACAATTACAAATTATGTCCAACATATTGTTATAAATATTATTAATATATGGCTAAATTTAATATTATATACTATTAGCCATGTTATAAATTAATTGATAAATCCTAAAATATAATATCGTTATGTTATAATACTATGATACAAATTGTTGATATTCAAACTTTTATAGTATTTCTATAGTATCTAGTATGTCTATGAGAAAAAATTCTTAACTTGACGATTTCTAATTATAAATTGTAATAAATCACTTTATATATATTTGATTTTTAAAAATAATTGCAGCTAATATTTAAAATTGAAAATTGCATTTAAGGAATAAAAATTGTTTATACCAGTCTATACAAAATAATTTTTAATTTATTATATTTGTTAGTTATAGGTACCATTTTATATAAATGATAAATACTAGGAAAAATTAGGATAGTAGAAATAGTTGGTGCCTATACATAATATAGTACGATCAAATCGAGTTATCTATGTGCAATTTAATATTACTTTATCATTTTACTAAACCGATTTTTTATATTAGCCAGAACATTTCTCATTAATAATAACTTTAATGAATAATTGTATACAATTAATTTTTAGTTTTTTTTATTCGATTTAAAAATAACAATATTGTTAAAAATAATTTTCATTGATTGTATATAGGTACCTTAAATTGTTAAAGTTATCATTTGAACTTCTGTTCGACAACCCCTGATGTATTTATTATTTACTTGTTCGTTAGTCGTCGTAGATAGGTATCTATTTAAAACAGGAACGAGTGGATGATTACCGATTTTAGTGGGTAGATTAATTTCTATGACTAAAACTTTATTAAAACTATATCGAATTATACGATTATTAAGTAAAAAATGTCCACGGATTTAGCGAACTGTCGATCGGTAATTTGTTTATAAAAAGTTTTTCATCAACCTTCAGCTCAGCGAGTAATAATGAATACCTATGATATGCGTGACACCTATATTAACATATTAAGTTTTTCAAATTTACCCGAACACGCCTGTGTCGATTATAATGTAGGTCATGTACAGTTATATTTTTCCCACGGGACGGTTTTAAAACACGTCTAAACTTTATTCCACAGCTTTTATTGTATGGTTTTTGATAAATAAAAAATAGAAGTTCTTATTCCAGCAGTATAGACGTGCGTGCTTACTTACATCAAGACGTATTCTTTGGTACAGGGCGGTGAAGAAGGCTGAGGTGAGACATCTAATACGATTTACGGTGAAGTTTATTGAAACATATTCATTGTTTTGCTGCAATATCCGATAGACATTATTTAGTCAACAGGCTCACCTATATGTTACTTTCAAAGCGGTATTACTGCAGTTAGTGTCGACATTCAAAAATAGTTTTAATATTATACGAAGTAAGATCCGCCGATGTGACGTTATAATGTGATCTTGTTGATACACAAAATGTGAACTGTACATATAGGTACAGAGTTATTCATCAAGCGCGCTCACACTCATTAGTCATTTTTCATAGAATGATTTTTTTAAATCCCGACTTTTGGAATTTTTGAATAGTTACACTCCAAGACTATTTTATTAAAACAATTACAATTTTTTGTTCTAATTAAGGAGATACACCCTTCTTTTTTAAACGAGAACTCCATTTGATACACTATAGTTTATTTGGCAGACAATTTGTTCTGAAAATGTTGAGGTATTAAAATCCAAACTTGAGCGAATAGTTTTTGACTTGTTTAACTTTGCGTATTAAAAATAATTGGTCTATAATATTGAGTTAACATAATAATGTGGGTTATAAAAATTGAAAATTGTAGTATTATCCAATCTGTCAATATTTATAATTTATAAAAATCGAGAAAATAATTAAGTTTGAGCCGTTAAAAATATTTAAGTTGACCCATCCATAATAATTAAAAATACGTGATGTAAGAAGAGAGTGAGTGAAATATAGATAGTGAAATGGACCGATAAAATAATATTTCCAAGTTTTTTAAATTTTAAACGGTAAATTTAACTGATCAGATGTTTTGGTTTGGTATTGTATTAAGGAGAAATCGTTTCTTATTTTTTTTCTATAAAAAACTTATGTAATTATTAAGCTTATAATAATAAAATCATAGAGGGTTTAATTTTCATTTTTTCTCCAAGTATTCAATATAAATACTGACCTTAAAATGTGTATAACGTAAATAATGTATAAAAATACTAAAAATTATTGAAAATATGTATTCATAGAAACTTGTAAAAAACTAAAATACACCTATTTCCTTATTTCTAATACAGTTATGACTATATTTCCTTTCTTAAATTTATCGGTTAAATTAACAAATAAGTACCTAACATTAATTTGTTTACGTGATTTAACTACCTAATTAACTTAATTTTGTTATTATACTAATTATTATACCTAAGGCAATCATGGAAATTCACTTAAGTTTAGTTTAAACTTTGGCAACATATTAATTACTTTATGAATATAATAATATGTATATCAACCCGTTGTTATAAGCTATTGAAACTTTTAAGTTTGACAGAGGTTTAAGAAAAACATATTAAGTAGGTACAATCATTACATTAAATCTATAATATTTTAAAATTTATTGACGATTAATACAAGCTATTTTATGTTATTTGTAATGTATAAATTATTGCAGTCATGAAAGTGTACATCGCGATATTATTACGATATACCATATCCATAATATATTTTGGCTAGATTTTAAAATCGTATTTTTACCAACTTCAATTTATAAAATATTAATTATTATCCAGTCGTGTACATGTCGACCATTCCAACACTTAACGATCTAAGAAATATACAGAATAAATAATTTTCGAAATAATGAAAACTAAATTTCTGACTATAAAGAAAGCGTAACTGAGTATAATGTGTGCTCAAGTGGAAAGTTAACATGCTCGCTTGTCCGAAAGAGAGCACTGTTAGTCAGATATTCCCTTAGTAATTGGACATTTGAACAGCATGTTGCAAGATATACCATATGTATTTTACCATATAAACATTGAGGTATCGTATAAACTATTGTTTTTCAGCACAGTAAAAATACACATTGTTTTGTTGAAAATAAATAATAAAATGTGAAATTATATTATAGTATTTTCAACAATTAAATATAATAAAAGCCGTTAATATTACGTAATGTTTAAAAAACTATTATTATTTAAGTTTTATACATTGTGGGTAGTCTATTAAAATAATATATAGCCATTAAAATAAACCACATTTAATTTTCGTCCATGGTACTATGACTTTTAGTAGTCATTTGTGAGCTTACTAATATAATTTATTCTCATTTACAATCACAAACTTATGAGGTCATTATTATAAATTTGCATGCATCTTAAGTTAAACATTTTCAATATACTATGTCAGGTAAAGCAAGTTTAATGAGTTTTGTAATTTCAATTAGATGCTTTGAAGAGTAAAGAAGTATCCAAGGATTAAGATTTCCTATTTTTTACGAAGTAAAATCAACAAACTAGGATAAAACACAGGAGTTTTTAAATTACTTAAAACTTCTTATTCATTTTTTTTGCATAAAAAAATCTATCAATGTTGATAAAAAATAAGCTTCTTTTATTCATTTGATGGAGAACACATTTTAGTGGAAAAAAAAATAAACCAATACATTTCAATCATTTTTTTTTTTAATTTCCTTTCAGTAACTGAACATATGAACTTTTTATAAATCGTACATTTTATTATTGTGCAGGTATCAAATATATTATTATAGTTTTGTAAATAGTTATTAGATAGTTTATATTATTATGAGTATATCTAAATAAATATAGATATATATTACAATGCACCTTTTACTAGTGTATTGTGTAAATATTATACTATTTGCTATTATTAATGTTTTTAAATTGAACGCATAAAAAAGTTGAATAAATAAAATAGAATTTATTTTATTATACAAATATTTCATTAATTTAATTTATTCACATTATTCGTTCATTCATTCCACGTAAGAATAAATTCGATGAAAAAAACAAATAACTCAATACCTAAAATTTATATCATTTGACTATTCGTTTTCAAAATTATTTTTATGAACAACTGAAATACTAAATTAAGTAAAAAAAAAAAAAAAACAAACAATTTATTAGGAATATTATTGATTTAAATATTTTAAATATTATAAACAGTTCTTATATTGATACTTGTGTTTAAGTTGAACTATTGATTTTATTTTATAAATTATAATTTAATGGTTAAATTAAAATAATTAAGCTTCGAAAGTTTAGGCTATTATCTGTGGCGTTTTGCATTTTAAGTTTGTCACTAACAAATTGTAGAAATGAGACAGTAGGTTTTTGTGAAACACGTGTTTGAATATGTGGTATATGGCTTCGTTAATAGAAACTCGAGTGGTCACCGATCTTAGAGCTAGCTATAAATCATTGTTACGGTTCTTTGAGTCAATAAACAAAAAAATGTTCAAAACACTCCTGTTATAACACTAATCGTTATTAAAGTATCAATAAACAAATAATTGTTAAATTTATCAATAATAATCTGTAGTTTATCCGTACATATTTTACAGGAGTATAATATTAATATGGCTATATATAAGCATAACTATTAGCTGTAAGGACAAGTCGATATCAGGATCCTTTCGCCTTCTCTTTTGACAGGAAACTTTCAGTTTTTGGCAAAAAAAACCTCGTAGAAATAATGTTCACGGCGGATAATCTATTTTCAACCCGCATGTTTCATTTTACCAAGACCATTTTCTCTATAGGAAATAGCAACAACAGTAATAACGATAATAGTAATAGGCGTAATAACAATAATGTGAAAACACCACACGCCGATAACGTAGTAAAGCTACTTATGTCCTTGCATGTGCTTTTGAACGTCACAACATTTTTTTCATTATTCGTCCGTTCGTCCATATAATATATTTTTTTAGTTATTTTAACATTATGCGTTATCGATGGATGGTACAGAGCCAGTCGCAGTCGGAACGAGAACGCTATATCATAAAATGTACAATTGTGTGAAATGTGTTATTTTACCAATATTACGGTGGTAGGTACACAATAATAATATATTATACGAGGCAGAACGCGACGGCGACAATAATAATAAAATATTATACTGAACGCAGTCCATACATACGTATGTGTGTTATATTTACCACACGGGTGTGTGTATTTGGTAACGAGTGCGATGTGAAGTGCATAAAAAAATATAACCTAACCTATCGCTGTATTATTGCATAATATTATATGGGTAGGTACACGGTATGCAACCATCGTGTAAATATTGTAAATCGAAAAACGAACGAATTGTAAACTACATCCAGTGGCGGTCGTGTTACTCCGATGGCATTTTATTATACGCAATTATATACACTGATTCTATGTATTTCCCATATAAATGCACATAGTATATAACAACAATAATAATATTAAAATAATTTTATGAACGCCGCCTGCATCTGGGTCAAATCTATGAAAAAAACGACACGGAATGTGTTTTTATATAATAAATTGTATAATTTTTTAAGTGAATTGAAATGTTATAAAACATTTTACAGATCTCTTTTTCGAGTCAACTAGAATATTTACAAATCACAAATGCAATACGGATTGAATAATATTTAAAAAATGTAAAACGAAATGACTCACAAAGAAATTTTTTAATTCACTTAAAAATATCATTCCAGTAAAAAAAAAAACGCATTCCGTGTCGTTTTTAATACCTTTTTTTTTTACGTAATGTTGTTTTATTTAACGTTTTTTCCTAGTCGTTTCTTACTGATTATACTGTCTGGTTCAAACACGGGTGATTAATTCGATTCTAACGTTCGCTAGAACGTGTCAATTGTACATTGTAATTAATTATTGTAATTATTATTGTGTTTTCTACGTTTTCCGCTACCCACGGGAACGTAATCTGTATGACACGACGTGCTAGACGTTGGATGCGCAATAAATAAAAAAATGAAAAATAAAATAAAATACTTTGTATGAAAAATATAATATGTAAGTGAATTCTACTTGTGAGGAAATGGATGTGAAGGATTTGTGCGTGGATTATATATTATTAACGCTGTTGTCTTGTCTATCGGAATAACGACTAGCAATATAATATTATTGATTTAAATAAACTTAACTATAACATACATCACATTCAACAACACGTACGTCTTAGAGTCATTAACGTGAAAATTTTTTTCTACTCGCGACATACACACACATCTCGATCATTAATCGTTTGTCTATACCATCTTGAAGCGAACAAAGAGAAAACCCGTGTTCAGTATCGACACCAACATCTATGTTAATACCCATGTCAGCAGTACTAGTGATTGGTGTAATCCAAGTCAATTCTCCTCGATTACCCGAATATCACGAGATTGAGAATTGGTCAGAGAAACATTAAACTTAATCCGGAAAAAGGTACAGTGTGACAATACGCGCCGCCGAATCAGTCTTTAAAATTTATTTTTAGCTATTTTATTTGACGATTAAACGAATAAACTATACCCCTATATATTATTTATATAATGTTAGCGGAGACACGAGAATCTACCTTCCTTTTTTTTTTTTTTTGAGGGATTCTTTGTGTATTTTCGAGTGCCCTTTTAGAATAATAATAACACACCTATGTTGACCCTAAAAAAACAAAATCCTGGCACCGTCACGGTAAATCGCGATGTTTACAAATCCGCCTCAGAAAATCGCGACCCTGGTTACCCGGCCGCTTGAGTATATATTTTATAACAATATACGTATATACCTATATTTACTGTCAAAGTGAAATATAAGTCTCTGAAAACAACGCGTCTTGTAGAAATTTCGATTGTTCGACGTGTAATGCGATCAAGAGTGTACGTTTATGCAAACGAGCAACAGTATTCGTGGTCGAACTTTGTGATGAAAATTGTCCATTTTTATTGTAGGTGTGATATTGTTAACAATAAAAGTAATAAAAACTTTCGTCGCCTATCAAACTTGTACTGTAGATATTAATTATCACCGGGAATTTTCCCCGCTCGCTATCCCTCGGCTAAGCGCGGTTTTGTTTTTTCGATTTTTCTCGAACCGACCGTTGTAAAAATCCCCGACGGCGTAATAACTATAATACGATATTATATTATGCTTTTGACCGCCCGCCAGTCTTTAGTCCCTTAGGCCGGCACGTGACTCCAATACTGGATGCCGACCACAGTGTTTTCGTCTGGTAACGTACCTAAATAATATTTAGTGTATTACCTATGCTTGCACCACACTGATAAGGTTGTTTATATGCACCGACGCACGGTTGTCAGTTATACTATTATTTTATTATTACATATATTATTCCGAAGAGCACAAACGAGTTTTTACCGAAGTTTTAAGACATTTTTCACACATTTTTTTTTTCTTCTTGAATAATCAGTTTTAAATATTCTACTGTCTATTTTTGTCTATACTGATAGTGTGTTGTCGGACAAGATGACAGACGAATATTCGGCTATTACTGATTCCCTTAATATTTTAAAGCTAGAAAACACTAAACCATAAAAAATTAATAGATGTTTGGATTTTGGAAAAAACTACTTTTACAATTTCTAATAAAACAGTGTTTAGTAGTTAAACCTAATAATTTAAACAAGGTTACTTCAAATTATGTGAGTTTTCCAGTATAAAAAAAAAGTAAGAGACCTACTACATAATATGCATAATATTTTTTTATATGCATTTAAAGTTTGAAATCTGACAAAATTTTAATAATAGAAAAATATTACTGTTTTTATACAAGGTGTAGGTACGTAGTATTTTGTTATTAAAAAAAAAAAAATATATATATATTAATCGTTTGGACTTTAAACTTCTCTTTATTACGTTGTTTTTTAGTATATATGTATGTATAAATTTTACTTTTATACAAGAACATTTTTATATTTATTTTTAAGTTATTTGAACCATGAACGATTCGTATCGTTCTATGAAAAAAAACACGAATTGGTCTATTGAGGAGGATGGTGATCGCAGCAACTGATTTCTGTACAGCCTTAATCGAGAACTCTCTGTGCAAAGTGACTCCCGTATGTATAGTCATCCACCTTCTAACATGAAGTCAGACAATTGTTTCGGAACTCAGCATTTTTTTTTTTCAAAGTAGTTTGCTATGTAGAGAAGATACTACAAAATATAAGATACAAAAGAAAAATCAAAAAGTTCCGTGGCTCTCTCGATTACACGTGGTCCATTGCCGAAAAGGGAAAACCAATCCTTCGGGACGGTTTAGAGTCTAAACTTTAGACGATAACACGATCGCTATTGTTCAGACGAGCATGAAACATTTAATCGTTCGCTCGGGACGCACGAAAAATCGTCTAAAATCAGTAGCGGAAAATAGCGATGAAGTTATTATATTGTTTTTAATGCAAGTACACAATACAAGTGAACGCAAAATAACATGGGTGCAGACAGAATCGGAAATTCAAAATTACAGATTACTCACGAGAATGGTGCACAGTAGACACGATATTAAATTAGTTTCTCTATATTATTATATCATGTATATTTAAGTAAATATTTTAAAGAAAATCTGTTAAACTTAAATGCAAGTTTCATTCAACACTTTAATTTTAACCGAATATAGTGGTTCTAGAAAGAGACAGATAGCAAAAATTGTAAAGAATTCCTAAAATCTCACACCTTTCACGCTATATACATTTAAATTGTAAATTTAAATTGGTGTACTATAATAGTTAACACGAATAAAACAGTTATAACTTAACAAAATAACATTGTCAAAACTGTATCAACATAATTTTTCTATCTAGTTAATCATAGTATTTATTTGTATAATTACAACGTAGACAACGTGGTCTACTTTTTTGATTACCCAAATCTGTAATAATACTGTTTAAATAATGTTTATATAGTTTAAGACTCTTTAATTGGACTGATTTGAACTAGATGTATAACAAATTGAAAAAACTCGGAAGACCTAAATCGTTACTTTATCTCTAAATTATTTTTATATATTATTTTTTAAGAAAAATAACAGGAACACATCTTAGTACCTATATTACTGTCTATATGTTTAATATTAGGTATTTATTAAATCATATAAACTTAGTAGATAATATTGAGTTAACTCATGTAAAAACGAATTATGATTAAAAATATATATTCTATATATTATATATATGTGAAAATGAAAACCAATGTAAACCTTTGAGCCTATGTTCTCGGAAACTACTGAACAGATCGTTAGGATTTTTTTTTTTTTTTTTGAATTAAAGAGCCAATTGTGGAAGTTTATGACATTCGATCGATTTTCGAACTTAATAAACCAAGGAGTTATCAATTATTATAAATAATGGTCTGTTATACGTAGACTATTATTATTATTATTTTATTTTCGGTAACCATAGTAACAATTTTTTATTATTATTTATTTTCCCCGTTTTTGTTATATTTTTCACTGATGAATCGCTGCTATAGAGAAGATAATTATGTAAATGTAATGTTATGTAATGTAATAACGTCACTGTCTAGCAAGAAATAAACTATTTATTGGTTATGATTGAATATAATAGTTGTAGACCTGTTGTTATATTTTGTCAAAACCATAACAATAAAAATAAGAATTAGCGAAATAAGTCAATGTCCACAGTAAATCTCAAAATCACAGCAATAGACTAACATAACAATATGAAAACCACGAGATGGCACATTATTGTATTTTATCCACTGTCGTAAAAAAATTGATATAACTTTGAAACTTATTATAAGGGTTAGATATTATAAACTTACGTACCTATACATCTCGCAGGGTCCGCAATCCATCCGTGGCGGATTGCCTACATGATAATGCTCGCATAATCATAAGAATCTCACTAGCAACGCCAAGCAGAACGACTATAATATTATTACTTGACTAACTCACTGAATAATAAACGTAGTCTGAACAATGATAGATCGATGCTTGCAATTTACCTACACAGTAAATTCGTAAAATCGTACCACAAATTTAGTGTGCAATAAGAAAGCATTTTACAAAATCCGCATTTTAAAGTAAGTAGTGCTTGAACAAGTTTTTTGAGAATCAAATGGCCAATGAAAATATCTTAGTGAACTATATTATAGAATTGGCATTTTTAACGGGCAACGAAGTGCAACGGGGTCAGCTAGTTATTCATAAATAAGGAAACAACATAAATTTTCTTACGTTCATATTTAAATAATTCTGTATCGACCTGCCATAGATAAAATAAAATGTTATTACTAGCTTTATATACAAAGTTACTTTGTCAATATTATTATAATAATTATTGTGCCACGAATAAATTACGTATCGATGATTGATTGTATATATAATTTTAAAGCAAAACATTATTTAATATTATGTAATAGCGAGATAGATAAGTATCTATAACAATCACAATCTACCCGTCCAGTAGATTTAATATAACATTTTTGTATTTATTGATAATATTTACTTAAAAATAATCCACATAAAATAGAAAATGATTTTTTAATTTTTTGTGGATGCATATTTTAAGCTCGGACAAGTGCACAAGTTCATTGTGCATGTTCCTACTCCTGGTTGATCAATCGCAATGCACTATATTATTTTAGACAACAAACGACGAAACGTGTAATATAACCATAGATTGTGAATTCGTATTCGTACGTTCGTACGGAGAAATCGGTGATATGTGTACATAATATTATTATCATGATAGTATGATTCATGGTGTGACGCTGTTTTAAACTCTTGTAACGGTTTACTCCTCTTGAGGCAGGGCTGTCGATTGGTTTTTGAATATCGAAACTATAGAATGCATGTTTTGGCGATAGCTTTCTCTGGACCCTCCCCTCCCCCGTTATTATTATTATTATTTTTTTTTTTACGGCTGTGGGAATATCACTATTATTATGGGGACAAATACAGTACCTATCTAATCGAAAAATAGTCTCTCGGGAAATTATTGAAGTATTCCATACATCTGTGCTGCAGATATTGGCTTGGGAATTCCCCCCCAGTAATACTACAAAATGGTGCATTTTACGAATGACCAAGTCCGTTGTCCGGTTTATACTAAACTCCGGGTTTAATAATACAATATTTATAATAATAATTATAGTCATTAAGCTCACATATAAAATAATATAATATCGTATAATATGTTCAACCAGGAGCTCATTTTAGTCGTTATAATACTCAACACAAACCGGGTAATTTAACCAATGATGCACAATTAGTTAATTTGAGTTATTGCCATGGTAATTGAAAATAGTGTTAATTATATACTATTTACACAAGAAAACTCGTCCGCTATAACTTATTAATTATTATTTTTTAAGCTATAAAATATTGTTAAATTTTGAGACATACAATTTTTTATGGAATTATAAAAATATATAATTTATGAACGAGTGTGCATTTGTTACGATTTTATGAATTTCCATTGTCTCAACAAAAGAATGCTGGTGTAGGCTCATACAGTCATACTGATGCCATCTATTGAATAATATTATATTTGTTTAATATATATTTTTTCTACTAACAGTATACATTTTGTTTTGACATATTTAGCTTTACAAAATATTTTTAAAGTACAAAAATAATTGCATTTTTGTAATCACTTAGAACGATTGAAACTGTTCATAAAAAAATACGACACAGTGTACTTATAATAAATCATATATTTATATCATACTTTACGTGAACATCCAAGGTTTTTTTTTAATTATTCGTTATTTCGTTGAAAGCATATTTTACGAAAGTTCTTCCTTAAAGCTGTGTTTGTGGACAGTATAATAACATTGCACCGGCATGCTGTACAGTTTTAATCATACCTCCAATTAAACTGCCATCGAGATAAAAACGACTGTGGCTTAGCTATATATGATAGGTAGGTAGGTACTTGTTAAACCACGAGAAAACCTATTAAAAACGAACCATTCATTTTAAGTATGTCGACCGGAATACATTACGCGATGAGCGCAAAAATGGCTGTTTACTTTATCACCAATAACACATAAGCACATTAGACGTATTGTACATCCATAGTAGTTTTGTCGTATTGGTTCTAATTAATATGATTACTTATATCATAATAGTACTTACCTATAATATTGTCATGATAATATTCGAATAAAGCGTGTAGTTTTGTAAAACCTGTACAACACAACGACGGTAATGAAACCATCAATAAATGTCTGCACGGGGTGTCGTGTAGATGACGTATTGATGTTCCAGAAAGGTATGACGCGTGAATAACAATAATCGAATGAAAATTTATTGTTGGTTACGTATTTTTTACTTTGATTTTTCGTTATGGTTCAGCGGATAAATTGCAAGAGTCGGAAAATCTTGTCGAGCTCCGATAGTTTTTCATAATGCTTTTATATTATATTAGAGTATGTTAACATTATATTATATATATAGCAGATTAAAACAGAACACAAGCATCAGGTGTGTAGGTACACCTAAGGTTTTACCTTTTATTATTGTTGTTATTATTATTATTATTATACTTTTATAGATTAAAAAAAAAAAAAAAATGTAACGAAAGTGTCAAATCGATCAAGTTGCGAAAAACTGACAGGGTTACCCTTGGAAACTTCGTTATTATTCAAAGTTTAAAAAAATATATAATTTTGCTTTTAAGTTGATCTATAGTTTGCATGTGATTTGCCTATATAAATTTAAAAATATATTCGTTTCAATTTCAATTTTTTAATTTTTCTTACGAAAATAATATGTATATATAATATGAAAGTATACCTAAATATCATGTTAGTTGGTATATTACTTATATTATTCATTCAAACTTATAAATAAACGTATAATTCATTTAAAAAAATAAAAAAGTATTACGAAAATTTTACGAAAGAGCAACTGTCTTGAAAAAAAAAGTAATAAAATATGGATTAAAATCATAAAATAAATTTGCGATTTAGCTGGGTGGGTACTATATTTAATAGTCCATAAAATTAGTATAGGTAGGTATATTTATTAATAATGTAAATTATCACTCAACGTGCTTTTTTTTCTCAGTCATAATTGGTGTTTGAATATCAAATATTTGTATTTCAAGCAATAAATATAATACCAAACCAAATATTATGTGTATACATCATAAACGAGTAAAAGTAGGTAGGTAAACAGTATACAATATTTAAGAGCTGTTTATTTTACAACGATTCATCGTCCATTTGTTCAGCACTGAACGGAGTTTGATAGCATCCATTTACACTAATGGGTCACGATATAGAAATAAAAGAATGGAGCCATTATATCATACGTTAATTATTTTAATAATAATATTTAGTGGACATATTATTAATTATTTGACGTACGACGGGCGTAATAATAACACGTAAGTATTGAAAAAAATATAATATCGTCATAACGTTTTGACGGGGCGTCGATATCATACCGCGCCGTACCTATTTAATATTTATATTGTAATTACAAGTTACAACAGTATATATTGTAGCTACGAGTAATAATTATTCTTAAACTAATATTAGGTTTGATATCGTATAAATGTGTAATAAGTAATGGCTGAAAATACATTTTGCGCTACGTAAAGACATCGTAGAAACGTTTTTTATTATTATTATTATTATTATTATTAAATTGTGAACATAGTTAGAGATGTTTCGTCGTCGTCCGTGGTAGTCGATGATATTATTACAATGCATTAGGAAATAGTAATAAAAATTCGTTGCTTGGAAACCATTGCGTGTGTTCTGCTGTTGTAAATTAGGCACGTAATAATAATGCATAATATAATATATATAATAATAATAATAATATAATAAAGGCGTTTTCCCGATGAAAACATGAACGCCCGAGATAGTAACGAGTACCGCCTAGATCTGTGGCTATATTATATTTACATATATTGATATTACTCGTAATTATGGAACGATCCAGAACAATCGACTAGGCTGGAGAGAAGGAAAATGCATTTAAATGTAAACCATACGAGTATTTATCTTGTACGTTTATAAATATAATTTAAGAATCTAATACAGCTTAAATTATTTCTTATATTTTTTAAAATGTACTAAATTATCTATGTAGTTTATTGAATTATTAATATATCCATAAAAAAAATGTTTAATTATATAATATGTGGGGGCTGCAGATAGTGCTAGTTTTGGGAAGGGAAAGGACGTTTCTCTCTCCTTTCATCCGATTCCGTCTCGGAACGTAATAAAAACTGCATTATTTACCTATATTATTATAGTATAATTGATGTTTGGGAGAATAACTTTTGAAAACAGTAGGAAAAGGTTGGATGACGAGCAAGATGAAGGATATGATGAGTATATATATATACTAATAAGTGAGTCTCGGTCTGTTGGTGATACGATGCTGATAGTGAAGTAGATAAAAACGTGGGAAAAGGTGTGCGTGGTAAAAAGAAAGTAATGGGGTCCGAGAGGAGATCGAAAAAAGGCTTTTGGGAATTAAGAAGCTCCAACGGTCTTTTGAAACATTAAAGTTTTAATGGACTCGTCTGCCGCGATCACTGTTTGTATACATAATATACAGGGTGGTTCAAATTTCAAAGGTTCACCGACTATTTCGTCTTCGATAATACAGTTTATACAAATATTATTTTTGAAATTTTTAAATATACTTGAAGGCTTAATAGCTATTGAGCTATTTAACATTTTGTATTGTAAATAATGGGTTTGGAAGATACCTACATGAACTATTATAATATATTCTTATATAAAAAAGTATTGAATAATATATCAATCGCTTAGTAAAAATATATATTTTTTTTTAATTTTCCAAGTAATAAATACTAGAAATATCCACTAATTATATGTTTGTTTTAAATTTTTGTAAGTATACTTTTTTAAGGAATATTATAGTATAGCTATAGTATTTTCGTATGCTATAAACATATTAATAATTGAAAAAGATAGGAAAGTGGGTACCATTCTACTGCACATCAGGTGTTGATGAGTGGGTTATTATTATAGGTGTATTAAATTTGAATTAGCCTATACTACTAAGTGATATGTTTTTATTTTATATAGCTATTAAATTTACTTTACTATTAGTATTATATAATAGGTTGATAAAGTGCTTTTAGATAATATTACATTTATGATATAAGTATTTAATTATTTTAATAATATATTTTTATACCATAATAATATATATTATATAATATTATTATATCAAACTATACATTTTTTAATCGGTTTTTATAAAGAAAAATTAAAATATTAGAAAAAATCGATAATTTCTCTTGTCTATAAATAACTCAAAATCAGTTAAAATATTGAAAATTATATTATAAATATTTGGTGAAGATGTTGAGTATTTATTATTTTTTTTTTCGAATGTTGTAAAAATTTGAAATTTAAATTCCTATAAAAAATTGATTTAGGTTTCAGGTTAGTTTTTATTTTCATATATGAAAAATTAATAAAATAACTTATATTCAGCTTTTAAATCTTAAGTATATAAATTATATATTATATAAAATTTTTATACATTTTTAACTCTAAAATAATTTAATAATTTTAAAGATTTTATGATTTATGTCGAAATTCTAACTCTAAGTGTTTATAAATAAATATCATGACTATAATCATTGTACTAAATTGAATTCCTACCCATCAAATAATTTTCGATCTATATTTATCTAAAAAAAAAAAATGAAAATGTCTTATGTTTAAAAAGCATATGCTTATAAGCAAAGCATATAAGCTTGTAAAAAGCATAAAAATAAACAAAATATCTTGATAATATAATTTAATTTGATGAACATTTTAAGTAAGTATTTACGGTTATTCATTTTAGAGCTATAATAAAAACAATATAATTGATTTTGACGAAAATTGGATTTGTGTAAAAATGCCGTTTATTTTTAATTTTTTTGTTTATTATTTCAGATTATAAAAATAAGTAGGTACTAAGATTTTTTGAATTTGACCTCTTTAAAGTACCTACAAACTAGATCCAATTTTATATTCAAAACTACCTTCAAATTTTGAAAATTGAAGTATTTTATCGATAACTTATCGCGTACTCATCCACAAAAAAAAAAATACATCATCATGATAAAATTAATAAATTCATCTCTCTGCCTGGAATATAAAACTACTGGTTTATGAATATTACATTAGCTAGGTATACCTCAATTTTTTTTTAAAAAATGTAGAAAAGTGGAGTTCTTTATGGGAAATCAAAAGTTTATATTTTCTTGAGACACCAATTAAGTAGTCATGAAATCTCAAGAATTTGAACATATGATTTTTGAGTATGTTTGAAAATTTCAAAAATCCAAATTTTAATAAATGAACAAATGGGGTCTAGCACTTTTGGCGAATTATCATGTATACATTGTTTTTGTCTATAAGTACTGGTTGGTACTGATTTCACTATTTTTCGGTAACTCGTGGGCCGATTTATAACATTTTAGACATATTGAATGTTCTCCATAATCGGCTTTGATGAAAAAACGCCCAAATTTTGAATAGCATATATATTATATATACTTACACGTAAACATTTGTTAAACGCACAAACACACTCTATATTTTGATTTGTCCTGAAATTCAGACGGTATAATGTGCAATGATGCGTTCAAAGTTTGATTGCATAAACGGTGACCGCGGTGAGCCGACAAACGAACGACTTTCGGACTATGGTCTGTTGGGCAAATATCCGACTCTCGTTGAGGCTAAACCACCGTATCTCGGTGAATTCCGGCTGCAAGAAAATCAACCACTATTTCCATGTATAATATGTAATGTGTACATACTACGCAGTAGTGAATTTTATAACCAACCGTGGCCCGTCGAGAGACGATATTCAAATTTAGTCGTTGAACAATGACGGTTACTCGATGGAAATGAGATTATCTAATTTATTCGAACTAAAAACATTATGATAATTATTATTTGATTTATATTATTACTGTAACAGTATCAATGCGAATTGCTGATTTTTAAATATTTATTTAGTTAGATACAGGATTATGTACCAAACTGATTGTAGTTTTAGAGCGCAAATTTGTCCATTGACATAGTGTTTTAACATGGTTATGAATGTTCCTAATTTAGTTTAACTTATAACATCCGTGAGCCAGTCTATTGGCAACTGTAAATTTCAGATTTATTGTTTTTATTTTTGATTAATATTATTTATACTCTGTTATTTATTAATATGTAGGACGTAGATATATACTATAAAATGCATAAACAATTTTTTATGATTTGTTTAATGTTTAACTTTAAAATTGTATGAAAAGTGAGCTATATTTTATAGTAGAGCAATGTTCTTTTTAATTTTAATTAATAATTATTATGTATGTATTTGTGTATATAATACACACAGTTTTAAAGTTTATCACTGTTAATTATTACTAATTGTTATTGCCTACATTTGTATAATTGTTTAACTGCGAATTGGCATAATATATATTAAAACAAATGAATAAATATGTATTATTATAAATTTAAAATACTATAATATTTATATTAAACCTATCATAATGCTTCTTTCTACTTTACTGTTGCATAAAATTTTATTGGTACTATGCAACAAGGATGTATCGTATACGTTCGCATATTAACCAAATCAGTTCAAATAATTGATTTTTGGGATTCAACTAGTTTATATATAAAAAAAAATATATTTACGGAGATGCAATTATTAGTATATGATGATTTGAACAATATTAATTGAATTCTGTAATGCAAGTAATATGTGCCAATTTATTTTTCATATGGAAAAAAGTAAAAGTAATTAAATGCTCGAGGATTTATGTACAATTGAATAGGTAAATAATTCATCGTTTTAAAAGTAGTAGTTTAACTTAATTTTAACACATGTTTTATTTTTACCTAACTTGAATGCAATTCTTTGATTTTAATTTAATCTGTAAATAATTTGGAGTACGTGCGATCATTTATTTTTGAACAGTCACTGCACAAAATATTCAGGTCGCCTGGTAAGATACAGTGTATAGACCGAATTTAGAGTAGACAGGCGGTTTCGAAACGGAGGAAAATATATGGACGATAAATTACACTCGACGTAGACTTCAGCGGAAACATTATAGACTAATGTCTAACGGTTACGATTGAATTGAATGCGGCAAAAATCCGGCTTTAAAAGCATATACACGCTCGTTCCTTTTCCGAAAACAATTATGGAAATAAAACAAATATATATATATATATATTCAAAAACACCCCCGACTCGAGCAATAAAACCGTCTTTGGATATAATACTCATTTGCGGGAGAGTCGACGAGCGACGTAATATATGATATATATTGTTTGTTATACGTTATATCTATATACACGGAAAAAGTTTTTATTGTTTTGAAATTTTTAATTTGGGGTGAAATATTTAAATATTAATATCACAATATTATTTCATACTTCCGTTTCTCTTGCAATTAATGTACTATGCGTCGTTGTGTAAGCGTTTTTTTTTAACCTTAGCATAATATACATTTTGTTATCTTAACAACCGATATATCGCTATTTACAGTTGACGTCATAATATTATAATATGAAAACAATTTTAAATAAATGTTTTGATATGTTTAGGCAGTCGAAAAACTACTGTTCTGAGTGATCTGAACTGATACGTCATAATAATTATTACAATAATTTTAAAGATATTTTGAATATAGACAAATTTTTTCGTCGAGCGTTGAATGACGATTATCATTTATTTTAACGTACACAGATGAGTCTTTTTTTGATGACCGAGTGTTCAACTTTAATTGTATATACGGAAAGCGGCCGTAGACCGTGGCACAGATATCGGTTAGAAACGAATTCGTTCAATAGAAATAAAAAAATTGTCTCTTTGACGAATATCGGTAAAGCGTAAGAGACCAGTGCTATTACCGCTTTTTTTTTCACTCAGCCGTTTGCATGATTGTATATTAAATACATATCCAGAAAAGATTCACATAATATAAAGTGAAAGCAAACGTTAAACGAGTGCGATCCGACACCTACGATTGTAAATCCTATACGGACCTTGGAAGCGTTTTTGCTGCTATCTTGACAATATGGACTGTACATAATATTATCATAATCCGAATCCAATTTACTTTACGACTTGTTCCTAAATGGTATGCATAAACGCTTACTCAAAACAATAAAATTGAACTCCGGATTATGACACGTATTGGTTATTCATGTCGCGATTTATTACGATGAGTCTATATAAACGACGAGTGCACGTCTGAAAACGCACGATAATATTATATCGAACATGCTCACGAGTATTATTTGTAAATTTTGTCGGTATGCAAATGGAAACGTGTATCGTTGCATGGATAATATTATTTAGCTACTTATTCTGCATCGAAAATATCAAAATATGTTCCAAGTTACACTCGTCTGCCGCCAAACCGCCTGTATATTATATATTATTATTGCGTAAGGTATAAGTATATTATGCTTACGACTTTTTTTTTTTTTTTTTGATGCGCGCGTAACAGTAGTTGGCAACAAAAGTCTTTACGTACATGTATAACGTTATAATTTTTTATCGTAAAAAAAAACTTACTTTTTTATCGTACCTGTACGTAAAAGATAAACGCATACGCATTATGAAGTGCGTCGTAAACTTGATGTAGATATTATTTAAAACAACTAGAAACGAAAAAGTGAAATACCGAAACGTCACACCCGTTTATGTTGTACTCGATATCCCTTGATCGTCCCGCTACTGACTATATAATCTGCATGTTACCTACTTGTTTTCTCAGTATGCGAGACAATACTTTTAACTCTATTTTCTTGTTCGTGAATTAAAATAGTTGGTGATAACTTTTAATATTATTGTAGGTATATATTTTATCACGAAACAAACAGATCGAAGAAATAGTAAGACAAATTTCTTATCACATCATCATCTGCTACATCGAGTACACGAAATCTCGTCGATGTATCACGATCTTATGATTTTGTCGATAGATACAATATTGAAGTCGTATCTCGCTCTTCGCGTCTATTAACGAATCGACAAGTCTTTGCTATATAACGATAAAAAAAAAACTTTGAATTTTACCGACGCTTAAGATCGCTGACCCTTTATTGAATAAAATATTATAATATTATATAACTTCAGTCTACACACGTCCGCACCATTTACGCATAGTGTTATTAATGTTGCTTCTAAAAGCCGTTTGATCCGTCATACTTGTTGTTATCCGGTATAGTACGAAAATGAATTGTTCAAAGGCCAATGAAAGGTCCGAAGTAAAATATTAAACGTATATAGTATATATAGGCAAAACTAGTTTAGACGACGTTACAGCATATACTATTTATTGTATTCTATACAGCTGGTTTTTTTTAAGGGTTCATATTATATCATATATATAAATATTTTTTTCTGCGATTCAACTTACAATATTCCATTATAAAATATCAATATCAAAATATTTTATACTTTTAAACGTTCATATCATTAATCACTAATGTCTCTATTCAACTTATTTTTTGGATGTATTTTTTTTTTTTTATGAAACTTTATCATAAATCAAATACCTAAATAAAGGTATTTGTCTTTAAAGCTTTTATTTCATTATATTATAAGGTACCATTAGCTTATTGTTTTCTTATGATGCAAATAAAATACCTATATTAGTTTAGAAATATATTTTGTATAATTGAATAACTCGGTAATTTTAAGTGCTTGAAGATATTCGAATGAATAAAAGTGAAATAATTCTATGAAAATCATAAAATTACACATACACTTTACGTTTATGCAAATTTAAATATTATTATACTTGTTATATTTTGTTATATTTGATAATCTATTATTTATTTACTTGAAAAAATTATATATGTTTTATGTAAATATTTTGTTTATAATTATTATTTTTATTGTTTCTTTTTAAATGTAAATGGTTATAAGACCAGAATTATATGACTATACAATTATAGAAATATGTAGTCTAATCATTAATATTAAAGTAGCTTGATATTCTAGGTCAGTATTTTTGATATACCTAGTTATTTATAATATAAATATAATTTTATAAATTACTTGAATATAAAAAAAATATATTGTAAAAATTAAATAAAACCTTTTTAATACTGGATAACCTAGTTATATAATAAAATTATTTAATCTAACACTGACATGCAAATGGCGTGACTTGACTTGACGAGTCGAGTACTTGACATGGTAAATGGCATTACGTAAGTGATTACCTATTTAATATTATACCTATTTCTGTTCATGGTCCATAGTATTAAAGTTTGAAAGTATAAAAAGTTGCTACAGAATATTATGGAAAATTAATTCTGTCCTCAATGACTACACGCCCAGAAATTATGTTGATAAACGATATCTTACCTACATGATACTTAAATAAAAATATTAATAAACAAGTAAATACAAATAAGTGATAAGATGAAAACAATTATTATGGTAGTATACCGCTCTCAGCAGGTCCAGATAACATTTAATTATATCAGAGTTCATAGGTACCATTGAATTTTGATGTTTTATTAAATATAATATCTATTTTGGCATGACGTGAGTAGATACATTTTGCTATAAAAAATATGTTTTATAGGTAATTAATTATTGTATAGATTCCTAAAAGTACCAAAGTCATAAAGAAATATTAGGCTTGTCTGTAGAGTTCCATTTAACGTTAAAATTTATTATGAATAGAACTGTAAATTACACTTAAATAATAATATTAAATAATGTATCTAAATGTATATCATAAACTTTTTCTAACGACGTACAATTAATGTAAGTGTACCTACAAATTGTATTATCTTCATTTAAAGTTAATTTTCAAGTTTTCAAATGTTCATACTCATTTTATCATGAAATATATTCCATTATACATACACTCATAATATTTTTACTCGATGTTTGAATATAATTAATTTTATATCATACTTAATTGAATAGCTATTTTTCGTATTTTTAAAAAATACATTTTATTAGAAATAAGCAACAATTAAGTGATTATAAAAAAAATTATCATGAGTTATTTACTTTTATTCTTGTATACAACACTTATTTAAAAATACACGTAATGTATTATATTTAAAAAATTGTAAATTTTTAACTGTTGAAATTGTTGTATTAATTAATAATAAAATTTTAGTTAAATAATTAAAATATCCTCATACTACTGCATTTATTTTTAAAATGTACTGTTATATTTTAAATTAAAACATATGCCAAGATTTTATAAAAATAATTGTTTTTGCCTTGACTTTGACTCTAAATCGTATCAAACATAAACCGTTCTATATACCGTACTATAAGAACTGTACTGAAGTTCATAATTATAGAAAATGTATCTAATGTATCTATAAAAATAATGAACTAGTTTTACAAAATTCAATTCCAGTATTGATAAAATACCTAGGTATCTAGCAAATAATGGTTATAGTTTTATTATAATTCTAAAACTCAATTTTATTAATTTGCCATTTTGTAAATTATTATTTTCTTTACGTAATGACATTCAAATAATACTTTGACTAATTCTGAACTTTTTATACAATCATTTATGATCTGTATAAATCTCGGTCAAGATGTTTTAGTAGGAATATTTAATTGTTTTATTTAATAATATTGTTTAAAACGTTTAGTGAATGTATTAAAGTTGAATCAGTATTCATAAAATTGTATAATCTAATCATCAGATTATAGTATAATTGGATTTAATTAGAGTCTAATAACTACGTTTAATATTTTTTACTCTAACTTTTAATTTTTTAATACTATCATATTTTTGATATATGGATATTAAAGATACGACCATTTAAGAAAATGTTTATTTATATTTTATTTTATTTAAATGTAAAAAAAAATAATACAATTAACAATAAAAAAAGAATGAGTGATTCTGTGACTGGAAATTACAATGAGTGGAAGACAAGAATTATTTTATTTGGTTTAATTTGATTATTTGTTTTTATAATAATATATATACTTCAAAAATGTATTAATGCTGAAGTTTTTAACTATTATTGGAAATTCGTAATTTTTTAGTATTTTTGATTAGATAAGGTTAAAATATAAATTAGTGATTTGATGAAGGGTTAAAATTCTTCAATAAACGAATGTTTTAGGGGTGATTTAGTCATATTCAATACAAAAAAGTAGTTTTGGTGTAATTAGTATTTGTATCATCTGCTTATACATTTGATTTGGACGGGAAAAGATATATTTTATAATATTTATAAGATAGATACTTTCACACTATAACACTAAGTAGAGGTTTATTTTTAGCCAAAGATTCCGATTCACTGGTTACATTTTTAGAAAATAAAACAAAATAAGTTGATTGTTTCTATAAAGCAATATCAGTTGAGTGGTAAATTTAAGTCGTTTAGACTCGCAAACAGTGAATACAAATTTATTGTTTGAGATCATTGGATAATTTATAAGTTTATTCAGCACGTAAATTAGGTTTTATCAGTAGTGAAGACATTTTAAACTGTTGAGGTTTTCATAGTGGATGACTGACTTCATGTGGGAAGCTTGCGATAAAGATAATTAGCAAGTTCGAGATGCGGGTCCGTACAGTAAAATAGTTGACTACTTATTATTCAGCTACAAAAAGGGAAATGGCATAGTAAAAGATTCACAAATAGATAAGTTGAATAACTTACTATACAATTGGTATTTTGGATACCACGACGTTTTCTTAATAATAGAAAATAAAAACATAAATTGTAGGACACTTATACGCTTCATATAGAAATCGTAATTTAAAAAATATTTTCTCGTTCTAAGTATAATTTTTTCTATGTATATTTAAGATATATATAAATTTTTAAATCATGTGAGACCAGCTTTAGTAATTTTATTTAAGAACTTTTATAAATTTAATATCAATAAAATTTACTTACTGAAAATTAGAAATCTTATCAATAAATTCTGTTGTTTTGTTTTTTTCTTTATCTATAGCTTTTTTTTTTTTAATTCTGTGGTAACTATTATAGATTTATAAAGATTTTCAAGAAAAAAATTAGTTATAATTGGCAACTCTCATCAAATTGTCATACCTCCAAATGAATTGAATTATGAAAATAACAACTGAATTGTATTAAGTCAATGCAGAGTTTCTGAAATGTTTGGCCCATCGTTTTCTTCTTTGTGCAATTTAAATCTTTTCTTTTGTTTCGATATTTTACATGTGTTTGGCACTCTCTGAGTGATAACTAAATGTAGAAGTGCGTGTAAATTTAATTAAAGATTAATGCCTGAATTAAACTTGCAGTTTTATCCAAAGTAAAAGTTTTCATTTTCAAAGTTTATGTAGCACAATCAACTTAACCTAATATCTAGCTAAGACCAATAGTGCTAACAATTTCGTCGATTCTCCGTTCTCTTGTGGAAAATGCAATTTAAAGTGCTCTTTCGCGGTACCCAGAAGAAGTGTGGTATTAACCATAGATTATTCGGTAGGCGGCAACAGGGTGTAAAAATCGGAAACGGCTTAAACAATTCTGACCCACTGGACTTCGGTTTCATGGCACTTTATATCAGACATCATTCGAAACATCAATATTTTTTTAAAGCAAACACAACAAAGTAGTACTTGTGATGTCATCTGTAATATTGTTATTCGGTGTAACATAATACAGTAATCCACATTTTTTCTTCTTTAATTATTAGAATTACTGTTAATGTAATTATTATTACTAGCATTATATGTATAATACTTATAACTGGAGCTACGATTATGGCGCTGGATAAACCATTAATAACAATTGTTAATACACACACACACATATTTATATAATGTATAATATACGCATATCGTTGCTTAAAAGTTTATACGTTGTTTGGATCTCATTTTAAATAATTGTATCCTCATTGCGATATTTAACGTATGTTATGAAGCCATTCCAGGTTAAGTTACAGTGTTTGTTTATTAATATTCATTTATTAAGTTTTAAACAGCTATAACTTATCACGAGCAATTATAATTTGTAAGTTAAGCATTTGTTTTATGAAATACTTTTACTATATCCGTCATTGATATAAAAATACCATATCCTAAAATTAAAGGTTTAATGTGAGTATCACTAATTTCTAATCTAAAATTGTATTATTATGCATTTAATAAACACAAAGTATATTGTTCTTTATGTTTATTTAATTGTGCATTGTGTCATTTGTTTATTATTTATTATCGCAATGATATATTCTGTAGGTATTAGATAATTGGTTCATAATGATACAATTGTTGCCATCCTCTTTAGTGTTACAGATATGAATATATGCTATCTATAACTAATATAAATGTATCAATACAACTTTATGAAGCCATATAGCCATATATTATATGGCTTTATAATTATTAAACTAAATACCATAACAACTTCTGCCCGTAGAGGTATTTTTTCTAAAGTTTTGCAAGATTTAAAGAGTACTAGAAAGACATAGAAAAGTTATTTCGTCCTCAATGACGTCGTGTAATCGCATCCCTTATATTAACGGTTGATAAATGTTAATCCTTGATATCTACGCGACGTTTAAGACCAAAAGTTTAATTTTTAGATTAGCAACAAGGTGGGTTTACTACCGACTTTAGGTTGTGTATTCAGTGAACAGCAATAATTAATGCAAATTTAGTATTTTGTTAGACCATAATATTATACCAATAATATTAATTTTGTATGATTGCCATTATGTTCGTTTTCTAATCTACTTACTAAATTACTGACTATATCTATTCCGAAAAATCATAAACTTATTATGTAATGTATCAATATTAAATATTTAAAATTAAAAACTTTTTGGTATTTGATAGTGCTAGAGTATTATACAAATCATTATTATGAACTATATTTTATATATTTAAAAAAATAATAATAATACACTCGTTGTTATATTCTACATTTATTGTATAACGTAAATATCTATTTATCTTATTATAAATCATGGTAATATATTACGTATTTTAAATAAATTATAAATAAACTAGTTGAAATAATAGCCAACGAAGTATATACTACGAATAGGGATGGGTGGAAAAATTACCTTTTTAAATAAATAATAGTAGATCCTAGACGTCACGTGTTGCATGATTTTAAGCATTAATATATTATAATTGTGGTTTTTTTTTATTATTAGGATTTGATTTTCAAATTTGAATTCAATTTAGTGATTTACAATTTAGAAATTGCAGTAAAATTAAATTATTAAAATATCTGTAAGGTTTAAAAAAAATATTACGTAAACCACTTATTTTAAAATAAGCTCATCATCGTATTCGCATATATTAGGTAACGTTTTAGTTTGTATAATTTAATTTTTTTTTAAACTAAGTATATGTTTATTATGAAAAATGTAGTTACAGAACTCAATGTTTTGGCATATATCAACCGTAACTTTTGAATTGGTAAATTATCATTAGAGATCTAATGAATAAACCATAAAATAAAAAAAAAAATGACACTGATAAAGGTATACTGCAAGCTACTGTGGCGGTAGACCGTCCCTGCCAGTTCGGGATAAAATCTAATTATATAGTCGATACCTCTGAATTTTGATTGTTCATTAAATGTAGCTGTCAACTGCCATGTGTATACGAATTACGTTTTGGTAAAAAAAAAATCTATTTGATGTCGATTTGTTACAGCCAGAATCATATTTTTCAGAAATCATGCGATAAAAAAAATGTTATGTAATTAATTATAAGTTAAGTACTAATACATACCAGAATCATAATTCATAACTATTATTTAATTATTTTAAAATAAAAAAAGGCTGGGCTTGTCTGTTGCATTCGTTTTATGATAGAATTAGACATTGTTTTTATGAATTTAAGTGTACATTTACACTAAAATGATAATAATAAATTATATAGGTACTTAAATATATATTAAAAATATTTTATTATGATGACTGTATAAAAAAAAACTTATTATTTCTATTTTAAATTAAATTATTTAAATATTTTATTATTATCAAATTAATCATATTTTTATTTAAGATTTGAGAATTGAGTATTTTTAATTCCTATTATACTAACCAAAAATTATTTTACAACTAAGCATATATTCTCAATAAAAAAATAATACTGATTTATTATAAATACTCCTTTTCTTTTTCACACTTACAATATATTATTCATGATTTTAATTAAATATATATATATATTTTTTTGAACAAATAAATTTAATTTTTTTTTTTTAATAATTAAGTTTCATATTAAAAATATTTTCTTGCTTTAGTTTTTTGTTAAAAATTAAAATACCGTATTTTTACATTAAAAAAATACTTTAAATAATATTTTAGAAATACTACTATATTCTTCTTGATTAAATCTTAATTTTTGAAAATTTTTATCACATTGTACTAGGTATTTGCCTAGTTAGACATATTTTGTGTTTGTATGGATGAAAATAATGATCAAGTCTTGAAAATCAATTAAAACACTATTTAAGTTTTGAATAAATAAAAAAATTAAAAAAATAACATTAAAGTATATTATAAACTCGGAAAAAAATGTAACAAGGTTCTTTAAGTTTTTAATTTTAGCTTTTTTATGCTTATATTTTAATTATTTTATTTTATTATGTTGAGGAATGGAAAAAGATACTGATCCATCTGTTTCTTTTGATCATAATCGTATAATAGCATTTCATCATTGAGTTCAAATTTCAAACATCCAGTATAAAGACATACCTATTGCCATTGTATCATTCTAAATCTATTAGATTTTCAGTTTTCATAACTATATTTATTCAAAAAACATTATATTTATAGTATCAATTTATTTAGTTGTTTGATGTGAAGCTTATAAATAGATGATGAGTTCGTTTATAAGTTTATAGTAATAATAAAACTATACAAAAATAGTCTACAGTTTGTAGATAGTTACTTTAACAAAGTAATATTTTTGTTTGTGTTTAATTTAAGATAAAATGCACAAGATGGTTTCGTTGGATAATTAAATATGTTGAAATATGAACCATGGAATGCGATTTTAATTTTAATAAATTTATTTATATAAAACAAAAAAAAAAAAAAAATTAAAATGAGACAAGTTGATGCCTTTTTTTTCTTCTGATTAACCAATGATTATGTTAGATGGCAGATGCACTTGAAAATTAAAAATCTATTGTACAACAAAAAATTCTCAGGATTTCATTCTGAAAACCTTTTTCTTTTTTTTTTTTTTTTTTTGATATGTAATTTTCTATATTTTTTCTATATTTACTCAACTTCCATTTTGATTGTAAAAAATAATATAAATTTGAATGACTAATATTTGTTTTCCCAAATAAATGTTATGTTATGCATTATATGATGTGGCAATAAATAACTTAAAGTCCATAGACTTATAGAAATAAAGTCAATCCATAGACTTATATTTCAATTTTTCTTAAATTACTCTTTTATTTGTGTAAAATTGTAGGTTTAAGTTTTATTACTCCTTTAAAATTCCTAAAAATTAATAAAATTTACTTTTTGGGGAATAAAAAAAAATACGGAAGACCCAATGCTGCACTTCCGATTCGTCCTATGTAACGAGTTGTGCGCCAATGAAAGACGGGTACTATATAATTATCTCCCCTTAATATATTCATGTATTTATATATTAATATTCAGAGACCAATGACAACTTTAAACTATAAATATACACTGTATACTACTTAGGAATGTCGAAAAAATCCCTTTTCAAATTTCCGACGCTTTCGCCGTTACAGTCGTAATGTTATACGTTTGGTTATTCGAAATAATTCTAGAGGATTTGAATTATTTTCATTCCCAATGGCCAATTTATTTTCGTTAAACCCTGAGAACGTCGGATATACCCGCAATAGCTATTTTCATTAAAACAAATGCAGCGTACTGTGGTGGACCTATGTATCTTTGATCAATTGTGTACGTTTCAGCTAATACACCTTAATAATTGTAAATAAATAATACGGACGATGGATAAAATAATTAATTTTTCAATTATGATTTCATCGATATTAGAAAAAAATCGGATTTTTAGAATTTCAGTTCGATAAAATCGTGTCTGGTTCTGATCTAAAAAATTGTAACTTTCTCTGCCATAAATATTATGGTAAATGATAATAAATCTACATTATATCATTAATTTGTGTATTTAATATGACGTATTTCATTGTTAGGTTTATGCAATTTTCTTTAAATGTGTTTATATATTATTATGTATTTAATTTACCATTGAAAAGTAAGTTAACATTTTGTAATTAATAAAATTTATTAATCACAACATCAGTGGATAAAGATTAAATAATTTTATCAAATAATGTTTTAAATAATCACTTCAAAGAGCAAGACTGTTTGCTAATATAATTCGGTCATACATCAATCTGGTAAGCAATAAGTATCATAGTGTCTAATTAAACAAAAATAAAAATTATGTAAAAATAAAAAACAGAGATTTTGTGTTAATTATAATCTATATTATCATATTATATTATTACAGTATAATATTATATGTTACGGTTTTAATGGAAAATCAATCATAGTACCTATACAATGCACTGAATATTTGGACAGCGTTAACTATAAATATTTATTTACAATTAAATACATTAAAAAGTATATATCGTTTTTAAATGTTTAAAATTTATAATTTTAAAAGACTTGTCATGCTATTTAATTAGGGTTACCAAGTTAAACAATATGTGCATAACAAATAATTATTTCATATTTAAATTAAATTAATTTAATTTATCAATCAGGAGTGGGAATCATCATCGTATTTAAATAGATAACGTGCTAAATAGTAAATAGTAAATATAAAAATAAAAAACCATAACAAGGGATCCAATGATGTTGTATTTGAATTCAAGTTAGCCACAGCCCAACCGAAGGTAAACTGCAACATTATTATATGTAGAAGCAATCAGTTTAAATTTTGTCAATGAACAGTTTGTTAGTTGTTAGTTTGATGATGTACCCGAAATTAGTTGTCTTTCAGATAACTATAAAGGCTGTTTTCAGATCTATGCTAGGTAGGCTAGGTTAGGACCTAACCAGCCCGAGTAATGACCGCTACAATTGTGTCAACAAATTCGACACAAAGATACAACAATTGTATACAATTTCGCGAAAACTGTATATACCTAACTCAAAATAAAAATGTAATAGTAACACATGTTAACATAAACAAATATCTACTTAATATAAATATATTATTTCAATAACCCCTTTAATATTTAGTTTAATTTTAATATCAATACTAATCAAATACCGTAATAACATTAAATTTTAAAATAAAAAGTGGTATTTACATATAAGTTTGATAATTGTATTGTTATTATGTTAAGTATAGGTATTATATATTTTTATTTTCATATGACACTGTCAGTACTTGTCATTGTATACGAGTACAATATTGTCAACGTGGCTTGAAAAACTCGGGCATTGTATACAAGTCTTGGTCGGGTGGCCATTTCTCCACTTGGACCGTAACGTAATATATAATTTATATATAATATGGTCTTGACTCACATGGGATGAAATGAGGGTACAACTTAATCGAAAATTTATTACCTCATTCTCTCTTAAGTTTTTTTTTTCTTCACGAATACCATCAACGTGAACACGCGAGTTTAATACTTTGATATCAAAAGTATACTAATCCAATATCAAGCATCAATAAAGTTGATTATAATTTAATATGCAGCCTACGTCCTTTATATCATAGTTCATATGAAGAAAAATTCTTTCTGTATTTTTATCAGATGATATTTTTTTTAATATCTTTATTTTTAGCTAAAATACGTATACACACTAAAAATCTCTGTTTTCGTGGATTTTTAATTGTTTTATGAATTTATTATTTTATCACACATTTAATTTATAAATTCCCGCTTTGTATGTATAAAAAAAATAATACTAAGAAAACAACAGCAGTTGTTTAATTAAAGTATAATTTCCATTTATCGTATGTACCTACACATTTAATTTATTAATTAATCTGATTGTTGAACTATTATTTAAGTGATCTATTTTTTTTTTATCGGGAGTAAGATCTTATTACGCATTAAATATATGCATAATATATTTATAATTTTTTTCTAAACTCATACTTCTTATAATTATTTAATATTTTAATATATTTTACAATTGACACTCAAATAAAAAATACTAGTATTTGTCAAAGAACCTCTATGAAATGATTGGAGCTGATTACCAGCCAGGATAAATTACGTATCGTTTTTCGAAACAAAGAAATAGTTTAATACAATAAAAATAGTTATAATTTCTTTTTTATTATTAACAAGTTGTCTAATAATGTAAAATATCATATAAAAAGTTAATGACCACTAGTATTGGGGTTTACGACAAAACAAATAAATAGTTGGTTCCAATGATTCAAGATTTGTTTCATCAGACAATTTATTGTACAAATCTTGTTTAATTTCAGTTGTTAATACATTTCAAAATCTACCTTGATTCATGAGAGTTCATAGCTACAGAGAATGATCTTTTAATTTTAATGTTGCAGAGCTTATCGGAAATTTAATAAATAATGATAATTACAATAAATTGTTTATACAAATAAGAATAAAGCGTAGCATCGTTATTAACTTCAAAATTTTTAAAGTAAAATGGAGATTTATATAGTGTGTTCAACAGTGTTAACTATAATAATTTAATGTTTTTCGTAGGCATAAAAAAAAATTTTGAAAAATATTTTGTTTTAAAAATATCAAATAATAAGACGAAAAACAAAAACCACGTTTACCATAAATTAGAAAGGAAATTAATTAATATTTAAAAATACGTTACTTTAAATTATAATGTATAATATTTACGAAGGGATTAATTTAAATATTTGAATAGCAAAACACTTCCAGGACATCTATAATCTATGATTAATGGCCATAACGCATAAAAATAAAATTTCTCTCATAGCAATTAAGAAAAATAATAAATAAATATGCACACAATGTATATAAATATTTTAAGTTTAAATTAGTTTTATTAAACTTGGAAGGGTATTTAAAAAAAAAAAACAGAAATTTATTTTCAAAAAAATATATTCATCACTATTTTCAAATTATTTTTATCCATGAACCTATTCGCATCGTTAGACAGCAAACCAACAACAATATACGGTACGATACGTTGCTATTAACTTCAAAGTTAATACAACTAATATAATATGATACAAATATTTAAAAAAATATTTAAATATACCGTCTTACTAGTAGAAAAATAAAATACTTATTGTAATACAAATAAATTATAAAACATTCGTACAACAAAGACTTACACACAGCATATTTTGTTCAGAATCATATTTTGTCTGTGCTATGCGATGATTTATTATTTAATTCAAATGTAACCCATAAATTACAGTTACCTACTCAAAGATGATGTAGACTCAAAATATACTATACAGGTGAGCAACTTCCCCGGTTTTCATTGTATTTTTATAGAAAAAACGTATACAAAATGTACTTTTTTTTAACACCCAAGTGGTACATATTATTATTTTTTTTAGAAATTATTTGATTTTTTTTTATGTGAGCGATTTTACGCTAAACTCGAGAGTACAGCCTGTACAAATAGCTATAAGTGATAATTTAAGATAATAATATAATGAATACACTGAATAGAAGCTGTTGACTATGATAAACTATTAATTTTATTGTGAATATTTAAATGAAAATAATTCCTATTGTGTTATAATTTATCGACTATAAATAAAAAGGGACCTGTGGAACAATACATAAAAAGTCTATACACACACATGCATTATATATAAATATAAATATATATTTATTCTTCGCGGAGTCGAGTTAGGTCAGTGATTTAAATGAATAAACGGTATATTGTCACAAAACCCGTTGGTAAAAAAAAAAAAAAGAAGAAAAAATAACATTTAAATCCCTCGGGGTTCACCAACACATGCTATCAGCTTTTGTTACTTTTCTTTTTTCCGCACGCGCATTTGTTTGTACTGTTGCTTTTTTTCCGTCCGAAATAACCTTTGGCGGAACAAAACCCTTTTCCTACACCGTCGCACTGACTCGGTGTTTTATTATGCCGGGTGTTTCTTTTGATAAATATTTTTAAATATTACATAATATCGTGCAACTACAGTGGCGTTGAGCATCTATAATATTATATTTATAGCAAACTATATTGTGTTTTCATACGTTTATGCTTACTGCAGTAGGTAAAACAAGATAATATTATATATTATGTATAAATATGCGTGTATACTATGTATTTCAGTGTTTGTTCGCGTCAGCCACCAGTAACTTTTTTACTAACTGATATTTATGAAAATATAACTTTCTTGAACTATTACTTTACAAAGATAGAGAAAGAGAGACGCGATATACTATAGATTGAATTCATAATATATTTTTTAATTTACTCAATTTCCAGATAAAACAATATTAAAACATGTATTGTACCTACATTATTTATAATTGAATATATTATTTTTGTTTTAACATCGTAATGTCCTGTTATAACAGTTAATTTTGTCAATACGTAATTACAATAGAATTATTAGGTAGGTTAGGTATAAAAAATGTATTATCCAAATAATTTTTACGCAATGGTTTGCGACGTCTACTACATGAATATATAGTATTCATAGGTTGTTTAACAACTCATTTACAATATTGATTTACTCTGAAACGGTTGGCAAATAGTTGTGTAAACTGATTTCGGAACATGATGAAGCAGGAGACATCTACTACCAGAGACATTTTGAATGTTTGAAAACGCATATAATGTTGTACATGTTATACAATATAATGATATATGACTTTATTGTATAGTATAATCTTGTTTGTTTCCACGGTATCAAATATTCAAATACAATTTAATGTTCATTATCTTTTGTTTGAATCAGCGCACAAGTAGAATTACTATTTTTAAAGTCATACTAACTCCCTTAATCGCCTAAACATGGTATAATGAGATAATTTTTTTTTTTAGAATTTCTACAAGAATCGAATATAATATGCTTGTATATTATTTGTTTACAATATCGTATGCCTAACCTTAATCATCAGACAAAAAAATAAAATAAAATAATAAACTGTATGATTACATATCACTTACCTTATTTGTTCTTAGAATTATATGAATCGTTCGCTTTTGATTATGATGTCATATCTTTAATTATTTTAACACCACTGTCGGAATATTATGTATTAGGTAAATATTATGTACAATGTACATAATATAATTCAAGGAACATAATCGAACGTCTGTGTTAATTACCTACCTCGTTTTGTACTAACCACATTATATACATCCCATTGTAATATATAATTATGCAATACGAATATATATTATGATATTATATTCTGTGTTATTGTTTAATATGTTGTTTATTAAACTATTACTATTTTGTGACAGTATTTAAATAAGATAGTTTCCCTACAATAATGATTATTAGATATGGGTTAAAAAAAATAATAAAAATAAAACCTGACTGTTGATGTGCGAGAAAAGCCCAGATTTATATGCTCTATAAACCTCAGAAATATGCACTAAAAAATATGTATTTATGCTCTTATTTTGTAGGAATATGCCCCATAAAATAAAAAATATGCAAAAAAAATCTATTAAAAAATTCTTCTATTTATAATTCACGAAAACCCACTTAATATCATATTACTACAATACCACTTATCCTGGTAGGTCTCAGAAGAGATAATGACTTAAGAAAACGAGTTCTATTGCATGGACTAAAAATATAACTATAAATACCTACTTTATATTAATTAAAATAAGCAAAATATTACATATTATGTATCATAAACCGTATATATGCAATACAATTTTTTTTTATAAAAAATGGTAAAATATAGAAATATGTAGTACATGTTTAAAAATGACAATAAATATGCAAAAATATGCAAAATAAAACTGAATATTTCGGATCTACTGACTTTAATTCAAACATGTAGCTTACCTAGCGATTTTTTGGACTGATTAAACCATTTGCAAAGTACACTGTATTACTACGTTTTCGTATTTTAGTTATAAAGTGTAATATTGTACCTATTCTAAGTTTATTATGATATCAAACATTCATGAAATTTCACTAACAGTTTGTTAAATATACTTGATATTATAATACAATACATTTGTCATGTATTCTCGCACATACAAAATCTAAGGGAACATGAAATTTAAATTTGAAGGTAATTAACAAGTGTTTTTTAACATCGTTTTATTTCTTTGCAGCCCGGAATACATCCAAAAATAGAATCTATTTAATCGTTTATCACAGTTTCTTGACTGTTCGGTTTCGGTTTACAATGAACCACCAAATCCAAATGCGAGTTGTGGCTACATATAAAACTGTCAAATTCCATACGTTTAAAAGTGAACATTTCAAAATAGACATAGAAATTAATTCGACTAACCCACAATTCCTCTCGACTTTTCGTCGAACCCGCACAGTGTTTCAACAGTAAGTATGTACTTCATCAATTATTCGATTGGTAATAGTGGTATATAAACGGTAGTGTTTGGTACATCTCAAACTGTTCAGGTTACGTTCTCACGCGGTCGTTGCCGATGTGTCCGGGCACGGCCAATGGCCATTATACGAGTAATTGCCATTAACACTGTATCGGATTATTGTATATAAATATATTATACAACTACACGGATGTAACCGAACGTACAATACGGTCGGGTAGAAACCGTAAAACCTTTAAAACATTACTTTTAACGTCGTATAAGTCAACAAGATAAGTGTGTTTTATGGTAGTCGCGAATATATATATATATATATATATTATATATTATGTGGGATTGTATTTAACTGTTGCTCGCGTGCCTAGGGCAGCCACTCGGATGTGTACTTATATATATATAAGCTATGTACTACACTATCAAGTATCAAAAACAGTAATTTCTCGTAATTTAGCTACCTACTAATGAACAATCGGTTGTAAATCAAGTCCTAAGCTATAATATATCTAAACGTTAACTGTATAATGTATTTCTATATATAGGTGTATGTATGTGTAGGACGTAGGTGTGTGTTAGTTTCAGCTTTAACTAAAGAGATAATAATAATAATAATAATAGCAATAGTATTGTTTAAATTCCTGTGGTAATTAATGGTATTAAATAATGTTATGGCATCATTAAAGTAAGTACTACTATATGTATTAATGTTTCGAGTAAAATAATTAATTTCTTGGGTTGAACAAATATTATATTTTTCTTATTATATATTGCTTATTTATACATTTTATATTCTGAGCGGAGAGATGAAAGTATTGGTTTTTTATGATGTATGTGTGTGTTTATATATGTGTGCGTGTACATATTTTATTTGTTTTTGACCCTCAGAGATTTTAAATGCTCACAAATGCTTCATATTAAATATTTTGTTTTTTTATTAACGATTTCCGTAAGATTTTTTACTTAAATATTTTATTGTTAGCAGAAAAAAATGTACAGATATTATATTAAATACTTAAATTATTATATTAAACTACAGCATGAACTGAAAAAATATTCTTTAATATGTCAAATTAATTATTTAAATTTAAATTTAGATTATTGCTTTATACAGTTAAATTATCTTAAAACATAATGCCTATTCACTTTAATTATTCTTTTGATAATATTAATTTATTAATAGTAACAAAATCGAGGTCAAGTTTCATTCAAACTTCCTTTGAATAATTATATCATGTAGGTACATTTTATTAGAAATTAAGCTTCTGTAAAATTTTATTAAACCGTATACTTTTTGACTTTATAGTCAATAGAAATAAATTTTAATTAATAATTATTGTTTGTAATTGACAGGTCCAATTCCTTTTTGAGTAAACATGTGTGACCATAGAAAAGATTTTTCATTATCTAATAGATAGAGTTTTCGGATGAATATTGCTGAGAAATGTCCAGGAAGTAGCAATATAAGAGTGTGTAATAAGATAATTGAGTATGTTTTACATGCTAAAACTTTAGATTCGAGTGATCAACCTCTAGTATATTGGCAGAATAGTTACCGCAGATATGGGGTTTTAAGTTAAGGTCACCTCCATAAATAAATGGTCTAAGGAGAAAAATAATTAAAATTTATAAATATAATTTTAGATCCAAAAGGAAAATAGTATAAGCTTTCTCTTGAATTCTTTCTACATAAATCTAAAATTACTAACTATGCATAATTTTTCATAGAAAATTTCAAATATTTGTTTGAAACATTGTATATTTAAATAGTTTAAGCGAAAACTAACGATTTATAGGAGCTTGAAACTTTTATCCATTAGGTACGTATATTATTATTTTTAAAGTAGCAACAAAATTAAATTTTTAATGTAGTTAAATTTTAATCCATAGTACAAAACTATTAACACCATTCAACAGTTCATCAGTATTGAGTTATAAGTTTGTAACAGTTAGTAATATTCTATGAAATAATATAATAAATTATGTATATTATATAGTTTGTGCTATTTGTTTTTCATAAAAATGACTTCAATGTATGGTATAAATTAGTAATGATAATATACGAGTAAATGTCGTAGTAAATATATTATAAAATATCACTTAGAAATAGAAGTTGACAGACCGCCTTTACTCGTAACCGTTTTTCGTATAAAATAAATTATCATTAAATTTAAATTTAATATATTTCCAACATTTTATTACCTACTCGATGGCAAGTTAAATTTATTACATAAAATAGAGAAAAGCAACCCCTGCAATTTTTTGAATTTATTTTCGTTAAATCCTTACTCTTTTGTTTGTTAATACTTAATATTATAATTGTATACTTCGGTTTACTGGTTGTAGTTAAAGATATTTTATAAATCCCAAAAAATACTGTTTAATATGGAATTAATTTTTGGTAATTAAATATTTGATTACTCAAATCTAATAAGTGATTTGGAAAATACTAATTATGAATAAAACAATCATAATATTATTATAAAATAAATGTTCTACAATATACATAGTTCACTAAATATTTTTAACTCAAAGTTACAATTATTCATGTTTATGAATATAAATACATTTTTATATAACATACAATTTACAAATACTAAAATTTTCAAGAAATTAAATATCTTATAGTTGAACTTTATTTTCCTTAAAAACACTGCTCTTTTTCAAATGATGATCCTCGTAGTTTCTTATGTAATTTTATATTTATGTAGCACACAAACGGTAACATATCCTTAACTTGCAAATAATATCAATTTTTTATTTCTCGGGAGAATAAATGATAGGTATTTATTTTACAACGATGAGTTTTTCAATTAAAAGATACTTTTGAGTCCATAAAGTAGTCCAAAAGTTTTATGTTACTTATCTATATATTGAAAATGTAACAAGTTGTATCATATCATGTAAAATTCATAAAATATGACGTTCTGGTTTTGTAGAGAGTATTATTTTGTTTGTTTTTTTTTTTCAAACAATTGACAATGAATATTGTAAAAATTTTCATTTTCATTTCATCTTACATACTGGAAATACTCAATAATTCTGATACTGTATAAACATTATTAATTGTTTCTCTATGCTTATAGACTATATAATAAACAATGTGACAGAAAAAAATTATATTGAGTTATGTTTATATTCTTAACTTTTGTCCGATATAGTGTATCCTGAACGATATCTCTTAACCTAACTTATGACGCTTATGTAAAATATTTTGTTTCGTGTTTATGTCAATTCAATTTCATATTTTTTCATATACACAGGTTGACACACTTGTATAAACAATTTATACCTTATACTTTTTTTGACATGTTTATAAAAATATATTTATTATATGAACAATATAATACAATTCTCTCCTATACTGTAGTACAACAAGCTATAACAGTTATAGACTATGATTTATCGATAGACACATTTCTTCTCTTAGACTACAAGTTGCAATTTAGATCTTTCAAATAATTTTTACAACAATAAAACATTTATTAGAATATTAATTTCATCAATTTTAATCATTGACTAGTTGTGTAACGTAACTTCGTTCGGGGAAAAAAATAACGATGAGAACAAACATAATATAAGACACGATATCGGCGTATCTTGCTTTGTGAACTCATGCGACCATAGACAATCGATTTTTAATACTCAGTATAAATATTTTGAAAAATTTATTGATGTTTCATCAAATCAGTTCAATATTGTTCGATTCTATGAGCTACAAATATACGAACAGTGACAAATGGAAAAGTTATAAACAAAAATATATTCGGTTTTCATAAGAAAAAACGAAATTCATGAGTGAGACATCCTATAGCAATCTGTAGGGACTGAATAACGAAGCTATAAACACTCCCTGGAGTTTCAACGAATATATGCACACGATTTGGTGCCAATTGGTTAAGTAGTTTTTCTAAGCCTATAAGCATTATCTAAACGTACCATAATGTTATATTATGTATATTATTATTGGTGTTAAATTGATTATGTTGTTAGACATTGGAAAAATCATTAAGCAATATTACCAATAATTGATTATCATGGTCAGTATTTATTTATTTAAAAATTGTATTTTATTCTTTTATATTATAACAGTATAGAAATTATATAATATTATACTGGAGGAATCTATTTAATTTACATTTACACCAACTAGTGCCAATGATATAAATGATATAAAATTGTATTTTATTCTTTTATATTATAACAGTATAGAAATTATATAATATTATACTAGAGAAATCTATTTAATTTACAACAACTAGTGCCAATGATAGATAGGAATTTTATAGACTCAATAACTGTTGCATGAATCAAAAAACTATTTATTTAATATTGTCATCGTGTATTGATAATCTGGATTAATTATTAATTATAATTAAAACTGTTTTTAAATTAATACTAAAAGAACTGAATCACACAGTACTTATTCTTTACGGATATTTCCACAAGTATTTACCAATCTTAATATTTTTTTTTAAATTAAATAACTGGTACCTGCCTAATATAGCATCATTAACAATACAGTCTTAATTTTAAATACTATACAGATACACACAGTTTTATTAATTTTTATTTAGAATTTAATATATTTATATAATGTTATATACAAATTTGAAGTTGTTTGGTACCTATATGTTTTACGTCATTAAAAAAACATAGTACATGTTTTATTGAGACTAATGTGAAACATAACCTAATATACTCTTAATACATGTATAAAATATGTCAACTTATGTTTGTAATATTTGCTCGTATTTAGGTTTAGGCCCTTGGGCCCAACTAAGGTTTGAAAGTAAGCAGCTACCGTTTATTGAATAATATGTTCATAAATTATCACTCGTTATGACAAGAGTCTATAAAATACAAAAACGAGAAAACCACAAATATATGCTGGCAAATAGACTTGTAAAGACGACATATGGTTCTTCACCTCGTGGCGTTCCCGACTGCGTAGGAAGTTTGACAACAAATTTTATTTTATTTTTAAAATTTTTTCATCTCAAGAATCACGTGCGTGCCACTAATACTACTGTATATTCTAGTCCGAAAAATATTTCACTGTAATCATCGTTACTAATCTATATAGTATAACATAATATTATAAATTTAAATTCATAGATTAATATAATATTATACGTCATAATATCATTGCATCTATTCATATGCATTATGTAAATGCAGTTGGTAACTGACATAGTGTAACTAATGTTTGAAAAATAAAATGATAAGTTCTTATTTAGCTTTAATCACATACGAAGTATGTTATGTCTTAAATTAATATTTTCTCCGCAAGGAATAATCACGCATTATGATAATTGCAAATAAATCATAAAGGTTGTGTTTTTCTAATGTATGTAAGAAAAAAAATATTTTTAAAGTAATTTTCATTTGAGATTATACACATATAACATTGTATATTGTATTTTATATACTTATACCGTTTAATTTTTAAAGACCGTTGGCACATATTATTTTACTATACAATTTTAAACATTTTAATACAAACAATGTTAAAAACGATTTGAGATTTAACAATATGACTATGAGTGTTTGATTACTATATTTACTATGGTTTTTAATTTGATAATTGTTTAAAATACATTTTATATTATACTCATCGTATAATTATTTACAACAGTAGGTATGATTAGCAATATTATTATGTCAATTACATCGATTGACTAATGACATTATAATTTAATCAACTGCAGTAACTGGTACAATTTCAGATTGCGGGCAAAAAAATGAAATGAAAAACAGACAAAAAACGATTAAGTTTAGTGAGATTTAAAACGCGTTAAATGCGTTAATTTTCCCGCTCTTATAGCGATTACAAAACTCTTTTTTGTTGATAATTACCAAGGAAGAAACGCGCTTTACTTCCAAACGTATAGTAATAAATACTACTACTAATAATGGTAATATTTTGTCGGGGACGTTTAATGTTATTATTGTAAACGAGGACTAATTGATTTCCGTAAACGGATAATTAACGAGATAATCATCACTACCATAGTAAACGTCGGTCGTTAAGTGATTAAACGAATTAGACCTAACCTAACCGTAGTTTTATTTATTTTAAAGCCGGCCACTTATATCCAGGCTACTTGAATAATACATCCTAAATCTTATTCCGTTTCAGAATCATTCACCCGTTAGTAACTCGCGTATATAAACGAAATAAAACCTTTATAATTGTCTTAGCAAACGACGAAAACGCATCACGGCGTTTTTCAACTTGCCCGCGTTAAATGCTCGCTCATTTGATCTCCAGTACATCAAACATGCGCATCGATTTAGTGTGGGTAATCAGAATTTCGTGCAGAGGAGTATCTACGCGCCAGAGAAATTTGTTTTAATTTTTTACACGAAACGCATATAACAATTTATTATCGTATTACACCTGATAAGTACTGTCGAAATTAATATTTCAAGTCCTGCCATTTTCGTCACGAATGTTTTCATCGTTTGTAATGTGCGTGACTAATGGCCACTACATAATAATAAATACGTCTAATGCACATACTATACAGACATATTATTATGTCATAGTATAGCTATATCGGTGTAAAAAAAAAATACTGTACAACGTGAACTTATATAATGTACATTATAATATGATATAGAGGGTGATCCGATAGTTGTATATGTCTTGGAAGTTATTAGTGATTTTTTTTATGCTCAGAGCGACTGGAAAAGTCCTATAAAAGTAATGTTTTTGGCCGGTAAATACTTAACCTAACCTAACCGTGGCTAGCATATATATATATTAACATTTTCTCAGGTATAAGAAAAAAATGATTATATCTAGGTAGTAGGTACTCAATTTAAATTTTCAAAACTCACGAGAATTTGAACCTTTAAACATTTATAAACAAAAACAGAAAGAAAATCGATAAGTAACCATGTAATAGATTTTTTAATTTTTTGACCGAGAAACAAACGATTATTTGTATCTAAAACTCCTTCTAGATGTTTTCAATTTGAGAGTATAATGTAATCTAGTATTAACACAAAATGTTACTAAAAATATTGTCTTGTAACAAAAAAATGATATTATATACGTTATTGCTTTCTTTTCTCAGAATCTAAAAGGTTTTTTGTATTTAGAAAATTAATTATATTTTATTGGTTTATCCAAATACATGTTTCCTTGATTTTTAGTTTTCATTAAGAAAAAAAATAGATGTAATATAACTATTATAATCAATCAAATTTCAACTAAGTGGTTATTTTTTGAAGAAAAAAAAATAATAATTTCCATAACGACGTGCATTACTTTAGTAAAATATTTCAATTATGGTTACCTGTGTAACTTTGGTAAAAGTAATAATTAAACACTTGTTTCTGAAAAGCAATGCCGATCATCATATTAGTTATCTAAATTAAATTAATCATCATCATAATCATTATAATAAGCACATTAATATTAGCCGGTAATGTGATAATAGTGAAACTTTTTGCATTAATTAGGAGGTACATATACGTATGTTATAAAATAAGATATTATACATATGTATAATAATGTTGTTTTCTTCTTTTGGCAGCTAATTCAGTGTTTATATTATAAATGCGTAAATTGGCACACTGCAACTAAAAAACGTAGGACCGCCCCTCTACGTTACCGTTAACTGCCCAACCGTCCTAGACGTATCCTGTGAATAATGCATCGTACGCGGGCAAAATGATGTATGTGATTGTGTTTAGCGCACGTAACCAGAGGGTGTTACATTATTGTATTCGGCAAGCAGGGAAAAAACAACTGGTGAATATAATAAATGTGCAATTAGTTCGTACACGTCGTTGGGGTGTTACACGATATATTATATTATTACGTATAATGATATCGCTGTTCGCGTGTCTGCCGACCGTCGTCGTCTGCACCAAGTGAGTACTATTATAATTATAATAATACACGCTGCTTGTCGGCTGTAATTTTTAATTAACGGATTTGCGGGGGAGGTGTCGCATATAATACGCGAATTGCGCCGGGCAACGTACATTATTATTTTTCGTTATTATTTGCATTATAATATTTTACACCTATAAGGGTAACTATGAATTTTTTTTGGAACGGTGTTGTAGTTTGACACAATATTCAGTATTCACATTGTCGTGAACGATGTTAGAATGATCTGCCCTTGAAATATGCCAATTTGAATAGCTTTTATGATCAATATAACCAGTTTGTGAATTTTTATTTTCATATTTGTAAATCATAATATTATTATCATCATAATATAAAACCCCACTACCTATCTAAGTTTTTATAAAAAAATATTGATTATGGATTTTAATATCGCGTTTGACTTAGAATTACGATGCGTTGATAACATTGTCAAGTATACATAGTGATAGTAGGTATTTACAACGTTTTAACATAAAAAAAAAAAACATAATAGGTAATAGTAAACATATTCAAGGTGTCATGATATTTTTTAAATCCTGTTATATTTTTAAAAAAATCAGGTTGTATTTAACTGTAATCTGCGGATGCGCACAATGAAATAACTAAAAATCGAAAATCGTCAAAGAATGAATATTATGTATTTTTGTTTTCCCTAGCTTTACAATTGAACCGCATTTAAATTAGAGGTCACTAGAAAAAAATATTTAGTGTTACTTTTAAAAACTATGTACCTACCTAGGTAACTATATGGATTAATATATTAAATTAAAAAAATATATAGTTCTTTTCAAATAATGTTTTTATAGATATTTTCTCAATAGCAATTTAATAATATATCATAAATGTGCTATTAATTATTTTTGTGAGTGCATTTCGATAAAAAAAAAAAACAATGGTGATGTATTCCTACCTCCTCTCAATAATTACGACATTACCACTTCAAGTAGTATTTAATGTAGATTATATAAAGAGCCTTAAGCTTCGTCGTATTCAAATGTACTTGATAATAATAGTAATAATAATATTTTAATAAAATACCACCCTCGGCGGTTTGTGGGTTCAAACCGAGTTTAAAACGGTTGTGTTATACTATCATGCGAATCTTGATGCGAGAGTGTATGACGTTAAAAGTTTTAAATCACTATAAATACATAATATAGGCCATAGGGGCACATATATTTCCATGTACGATATATATATATATATCGTCTATACGCTCACAACGTGATGTAATTTTCCGGTTCGGATATTATTCTATTATAGTGCGACTGTCGTCGCCGTTGTGTTGTTATAACATTAATATTTAATAACGCCCACGATGATGACAATCATATAATAATAATAATAATAATAATAATAATAATAACAATAGTAATAGAAACAATAATAATAATGATCGTCGTAATCATTAATAATAGGTGTTACGTGTTGAATTTGTTTTCGGAAAATTCCTATACATATTATATATACACAGCAGAAGCGTTGTAATCCGGTTAAACGCGTATATTATGTATACGCAACTATCACAATATGCGTTGTACCTAACTTATAATAATATTATAGTTCGCTCGTCGTGTCCTAAATAATTGGCTTATATGATGGAAGATTCGCGGTGCAAAAAGAACGGGGTGAAACATATTATTTACCCTCTGAGGGAACGCTGCCTGCGCAGTTTACCATAAAGCATTGTCGCGAACCGCACTTTCGGCGACCGCGAAATATTCAACAGACGAAATTTATGTGTCTTACGGACTTTCATTTACTCCCATGCTCGGAGAGATTATACTGGGATTATCGGCTGTAGCGCACAAACGTTTTAATCATATACCTAGGCCAAAAATGGCTTTTAACGGTAAAAAGTGAGCACACATTAATCAACAAAATTTAATACTATGGGTGTTTGTTTTGAAATCATTAGTGTATACGTATATATTATATATTATGCATTGTATTTTTGCGTACTTTGCGTTCGCTTCGTCGAATGCTGTGTGTTTTTATTATAACAAACGATTTATGTTGCTAAATTTAAATAGGTATCGCGTTACGTTTTTGAAATTAAGGAGTGAAACGCCGTAATCTCGGTAGGTATATTAATTTATAAAATCAACAGCTAAAAATAGGTAAGCACTTATACTATCTCTGCCTCGTAACGTAATTTTTTTTATTTAATGGAATTAAACACTATTGCATAATTAATCCACTTTATCATGATTTCAATTTTGTACAAACGATTTCCTAATATTTTTAACGTTCCAGTTTACGAGCATAACCCATTAAAATTGTTTTAAGACGAATGAACGAAAAGGTATTTACAAAACTAATTGCACGTATTAATACCAAAACTACAGTGTCTAAAAACTGACAAAAAAGAAACGTAATTGACAAAACAAAAAAAAAAAACGACTATAATATTTACTCACTAGTACACTGTTGTAACACCAACGTCCAACATATTATAATTATTACGTGTTTATAGCATTACTCAACACAACTCGCCACATTTTTAAATACTAAATATGGTGACGACGAAAAATCGTAGAATTTTTAAAATTTATGTAATGCTCAGTGGCAAACTACTATTTTTTAAATGAGAAATACTTTTTTTTTAATGTAAATTATTATATACCTGCATCAAAATTCAGATGACTAGTTTTTCAGTTAACAAATTGTTTACGCTAAAGATAAAAATCGTTAAAAACAGTTTTACAAGATTATAAAATAGTTAATAAAGTAATATTTGATCTAGTGCTTCTTATACACGTATCAATTTCACGAATTATAAATGTTAAATAATTTATATTAACCAATAAAATGTTCAACTCATTATCGCATAGTTTGTATCTTTCAATCCTATTATTACGGATTAATTATCCTTGAAACACGAATTAAATAACTCACAAAAACACTCGTTTAAATTTAAATTTTGATATGTAAACTTTTTATTATCCACTAAATTTAAAAAAGGGGGGGTTCCTATTTAAAAAACATGAGTATGAATCGCCACAGGATACTTCTTAGAAGAAAAAAAACTAAAAAATGTGAAAATATTATTTTTAAACGTATGATTAAAAATGGTCTAAAAAAATTGAAAAAATTTGAGTGAGCATGGTTAGCAAATCTTCTTGTGTATAATAATATAATATACGTATATTTGTTTACAGTGACTATTATCGTTGCATAAATAATCTGTAGGTAATATAATCAAAATATGCTCGTAGGAATGCCATTTATTATACTCTCGGGGATGTTCACGTTATTGGTATAAGCACGGGTAGAAACGCACAGACACCGACATTTGTTTCTTGTAATTCGATTACCTACATAATACTGCACACTCGAGTCTTCTCTTTAAGACCACAAAAACAATTACGGAGAAGCGGGAAACAAAGAGAGAAATACACACAAAGACTCTCACTACGTCTCCATAACGATATGAGCACGTTATAATAATTTAAATATTAAAATATCATTTAAACTACATTCGTATACAGCCGGTATAGCGTTATTCGCATTACTCATATTATAACTGTGTAATGAATAATATTAAAATATACACACACGTTTTTGGTGTTATTGGATTTCGGTTTTCAACCCCCAAAAACAAAAAGAGATAAGAAAATTTTTCGATGTTATCATACAATTTAAATACGGTCGTTATGCGCATGCTATTTTACGACTGTAATAGTTGATTAACTAAATTTTAACGGTTCATCGCTCACCATACTCGCATTATATTATTCCTATATAATATAACAGTGTTGCGGTAAAGCTCCGGATATCACAACGCGACAAGTGATTGACAAGTGGCATGTGGTCTTTCCCACGAGTGGGTTATAAGCTTCTAAATAATTGTTTTCCCACTGGGACGTACGTCGTACAAAAGGTATAGGTAATAGGCGAAATCTCAATATTTTCTCGGAAACTGGACTAATATGTACGCAAGACACAGTAGTGGCGTGCACAACATCGCCTCCTTCCGCTCTAACTTTTAATTTACATTAAATAATCTTTTTTTACGACTTAAAGATTTACACGTTAAATCTTATCGATATAAATTTAAAAGGATCGTCACCCCAGCGCACACATTCGTCTACAAATAATAATAATAATAATAATAATAACAATAATTTACCGAACGATAATATAAAATCGAAAATAAAATAATCATGGGTGTGTGAAACGGACGGATGACACCGCGAAACGCGATAATATTATAATATTACGATAGAAACGTCAGCTCACGACGTTATTCGTTTTATCTCGGCGTTCGCGGTACTGTATAAATCGCGTGTGATGCTTAGCAACGCAGACGTTGTGTTTTTACCTTTGATATTCGAGTGAATTGACATATTATTACATTATTGTTATCGAACACAAAGTTAAGAACAGTCGTATCTGTGTTTCGATGCGTGTTCCCGCGGCAACTACCCCCGCGGTCGAGAGAATTCCCGCTACAAATAATTATCACTGTGTATTCCGACTTTGGAAATCGGGTGGGTATATCGAGAACGCTATATAACGTTTAAAAACGTACAGTAAAACAATTTTCTCCAGCTCCGACAACCCCCACACACACCGCCGCTGGATTTTCCCCAATGCACTGTGTTACCGCGTGTAGCGTTTTGCGCAGTACTACCATATAATATATACGCTATACGTATATTATAAATCGTATTATATTATTACTATCATAACGTCTCGCATTCTGCGCATTTGTAAAGTGCATATTGCACATATTATACGGCACTATCTGTGCGCGCCCACACACACACACATAACATTACACACGTTGTTATTACATTATTAGTATTATTATATCGAGCGAGCGTGTCGTCGTATACACATACGCCGCACTCGTAAAACGGTCGGGTACGAGTGTTGTACCAGCGACTATACGCACACGACACGTCCCGTGAAAACTCGTGCGCGGATTTCTAAAACGCGTAGAATAATATTCGAGTTGCATACAGTATTCAGTATACGACGTATAATATAATAATGCTTATACGACGTATATGCACCGAACTCGTATTGTGTGTACAAATCCCGGAACCGTTTGTCCAGCAGAGCTCGGATCTATAAATACACGACGTGTTATTATTGTCGTCGTATAATGATTATTATAATACAATAATGATAATATTAATACCTATGTTATATTTTATTTACATAATATTATTATTATTCATTACGATTTATTACGCCGTCGGTTACCCGCATCATCAGTTGTTATTTTTCGTTTTCCGAGTATTCGCAAATATTTGCGTGACGTGCCTATTATGAAACTTCAACGTGTACAACTATATGGGTATCACACGATTCGAATGTGTTTGTGGCTTGGATAAATAATTGATAGTTTTTAGGGTTTCTATACCGTATATAATATATATAAGCATTATAATAATCGTACCATATGAATAGAAACCCTTCGTTACTGTCCCACAATCCGTCCGTCTGCCCTTACGACATGTCGTTGTGACGACGATCTAGGTATTATTGTATGATTTATATGTTTATCTACGTTTGGAATCTGTCAATTATTTACGTGTTTTTCATAAAACCAAATTGAGCGGGTAGTATAAATGTAGGATTTCTGACTAAATTCTCTGATCGTCATTTGTTCACGTTCTGCTGTTACATCGCAATCATTATAAGACAATTTATTCATTGATTAAAACATCTTCATACCATTCATTAATAGGAACTATTTAAAAAAAAAAAAAACAGCTTATTGGACCACGTATTATTCGTGTAATTTTAGTGTTTGTATTTTCAGATTATATTTTAAATTACAATAATTTAATATGTCCACATATTGTTCAGTAGGTATACTAGCAGGTAGTATAGTAAAACATGTGTATATATTACAATCATTATTGTAAATATACTATATAAATATCAGTTCGTCTGCAAGCAATTTCTGCATTTCTATTTTGATTTAGATGTGTATAGTTTGGGGTCCCTGAAAATGCGTTGGAGTGTTTTGGTGGCCCTAAACCTAAATAGTTTTAAATTTTCATTATTTAAATTATCATTGTTTTTATTAGATGTTGTTTGGTTTTGCCATTTTATATTTCATTTATTTTGTTCTTTTAAGTCATGGTAAGTCGTTGGTTTAGGAATGGCATGTTTGACAAATCTAGTAAATCGTATACGGGTGATTATACTACATTGTATTATAATATATCGTTTACGAATTTCAAATATACGATCGCATCACTCGAACATAAACGCGAATCCATCTATCTCAGGACTTATCAATAAACTATAGTTAATACCATTATGATATTATACAGGCAAAGTCGACTTCGTATTTCACTTGAAATGCCTGCAAATGCTGACATCATAGTATAATATAATATCATATGACTAGCGGAACAAACGTATAAATAATAATATATTATATTATTCGCTTTTCCTGAAATATTCAAAACAAATCGTGCTTGCCGCATGCGGTTATCGATTAAATATTATTATAATTACTATAATATGCAGTTGCTCTCGATGAGTCGAGTTAGTGAGGTATTTGAGTGGATTATGTATTTTAATTTGCGATTGCCATTTTATAAATGTCCATAAAAATATGGTAGGTTTTTATTTTTAAAGCGTTTTAACTGAATGATTACTAATTTACCCACATAAAGAACGAAATATTCATCATTTAATTTTCAACCATTAATTAAGCAACTAATTGATTCGTACGATCATTAAATATTTAAATGTATACAGTAACAATAACAATAATGTATCATTGTTCATGAAACAATTAAAAATTAATTTAATACCTGTGTAAGATTTTCACCGTGTTTCGTATTAACAATTAAAATAAATTATTGGAGATATTTACGTATATAGAGTTGTTAGAAAATCAGTGTATTATTAGTTTATGTGAAAACAAAAATCTACATATAATTTTCAAAAATATAAACTTATATTTATTTCAATTTACAGTTGAAAGTTCTATTTTAATCATTTTGTATTTGGATGCTATATTATAGCATTTTGCATATTATGTAAAAATCAATTAAAATATTTTACTGTTAACATAATGTTTTTTTTTTTTTTTAACAAATACATGTTTAAAAATTCAAAAAATGCTTGCATTTAACTTACTGTTAAGTTACATGTATATTTTATAAATTTAATGATTATAATAACATGTTTTAATTTCAGAAATATGACTGATACATTATGATATACTGATATACAGTTGTTTAACATAGAATTAGGGAGACTAAAAGTTTTACTACATAACTTAAAAGATAAATCATTAAGTTTTTTCAAACGTTATGTTCAAGTAGACATTGTATATTATTATGATGGATTAAAATCTACTTTATTATAATCGTATTATATTTGTTTATGATTAAAATAATAAATACAATTTTTTAGACAGAAGACCATTTTATTGAAAGATATTAACAGCTTTTATCTTTATCACTTATCCACCAAGTTTTGTATAAAATAAAATAGAACATTTTATCTTTCATTGAATGATAATGATTTTTAATATTATGTAATNATATATATATATATATATATATATATATATATATATAATAGATTCTATTTTAAATTTTATCATGTTTTAATACAATTTTTCCGGGTCAAATACATTTTAAATTCACAAAGTTTTAGCAGTGAAGTTTAATAAGTTAATTAACAAAATCCAACTTCAAAGTCATTTAATGACATTGTTCAAATCGTTGAACCGATTTAAAAATAACCCCTTTTTTCGAAGAGAAATTATGACCATTTTATTTTTAATACTGCCCACTGAGTAGCGAATTGGCTATTATTATTTTTTTTTTGTATGATAAATGGTTGGAGGAGAAGGGTTTTAATTATGAGAAATAATTTTATGGTCCCATTTAAATTGATAAAAAATAAATTAAAAATTACCACGATAATACATAGATAACTGACCACACAACCAAGTCGAATCCCCAGTAAATACCAAGGACATATTATCGAAAATAATTAGTAACAGACCCTGAAACTTTTAGGTATAATAATAATAACAATATTTAATATTTATAAAACAGTTTATCCACATCGTAACACCAAAGATACTCGTTTAAAACAAAAATTAATATTATTTAATACCTATATTTTTTTTCCCCTATAAGAGGTCTATGTTCGAGAAAATATATGGGATTAAATATATATGCATATTGCATACATATAACACATGCTTTGGGGCTGTTGTAATTGTTGGGGTGGGGCAGGGTGGAACATCATTACTTTTAATACGTCATTTAGACTTGTTAAAAATTATAAACGTGAATTTGTTATTTTTTTATATCAAATTAAATTAATTTTATTCTAACGTTAATTTTTGAAAATAAATCACCGCTTTGAGATATTATTGTCGATAACCATCGGATGAGTCTTTGTGGTCATTTGTTTTACTGTTAACATACAAGTCAATATCATATCACGTCATGATTGGACGATTATCGGTATGCATTGTTTCATATTAACTACAATGGATGCTAATGACCTATAATACAGATATTTAATCGATATCATAATGCAGTGTATGAAATAACCCGGTAATTTACGCTACTGTAATGGTGCTTTCGTCGTTTTGGTAATGAAGTAATGATATTAAGTTTTATTTTGCGTTTTTTTTTTATCCATCGTCGCGGTTTGGATTGATTTTATATAGAATCGTTATTAAAAAGCCAAAGACATATTTTAAATTGTTTTTCACCGTTGCTCGTTTGATTAAATTAAATATAATTAATATATTATTCTAAAATTGAAGTTTATCATTTTCAATTGATAGTTCAAACGTTTTTCCTCAAAGGTTTAATGCCATAGACATAGAAGCGATATAACATTTATCATCGTGTACTCCAATAAAAAATTATAAATACAATTGTGTTGAAGATGTTTTGTTCGAATATATTGAGTTTTTATAGATTTGAATAGATATTCTTATTCCAGGGTATTCGTTTTAACATATTATGTGTTTAATTCATTTTATAAGTAAAAACTTTTCAAAGCAGTGAAAATTCTCAAACTTTCCATTTATCATTCTTCAGAATGAATAACATCAGTACACTGACTCATATAGTAATAATATGTATGTAACCATCATAACATTTTTTTATATTACTTTAATTTTCATTTAGGTGTTATTTGTATAAATGATAAATTTGAATAAAACGTAAAAAAGTAATCTGAAGGCCCAATATTTTTAATAACAAAATATTTCCTTAGCCATAATTTGATGATAATTATGTGTTTTATACAATAAATAAATTATATATATATATATATATAAATTGCGTACAATTTTTTTTTTTTTAATACAACTACCTGTTTATTTAAAAAATATATTAACTTATTTTTGAATTAATAGTTTAGTTGATAGTCGTTAACTTATATTGTTGTATAAAATATACTAATTATAATAAATTAACTAACTGAAATTAAAAGTTAACTCAAGGTATTCAATTATTGCCTTGAAAATAATATTATTATCAGTAAGTTGATAAATTATGTTCATTTTTCCTGCAGGTATAACAAAATATAAAATGATTGAAATAAATATCATTATACATTAAATCTTATGCCAATAATAACTGTATTTTAATTTTAATTAAATAATATATATTATGTAATATGTATATAATATATATTATATATAGTATAATTTACTGCCTAATTGAGTTGGAATTGGAAAAAAGATACAATTTTCCTATCACTGTTTTAAATTTTATAAATAAATAAAAAAAGTATAAATTAAATCAAATAATGTACAGCCATCAACAATTTTTGAAAATTGATTTCATACATGAAATTCAACTAAATGTACGGCACATTAAGTTTAATTTGATTATGAATTCTTTTTTTTTTTAATTAAGTATGCAATTATTAAACATTTTCATTCATTATACCATTATGTAATTCGATATGATTTAACATTTTTAAATTTAAATTAATTGTCATTCTGTACCATTATGAATTTTATTTTATTCACAGTTCTTTGTGAAAAATGACACATGTGAGTGTTAATAAAAAAAAGAACTTTTGTAAAGGATCTCAAATATCTGTTCAAAGTCCAATGTTTTATTTTTATGTTCGAAATTTATAAAGCGTTCGTTGTATCAAAAAAATATACTTTAACCATTAAAAATAAAATATAAAATATTTCATATACTGTTAAATCATCACCTTTTTTGTTTCACAGATAAAAATGTATTTTAATTTAACATATCACTTACATTTGAAATTGTTATTTGTTTCTACTATGCATATATATATATATATCGCATTGCTATTACATCATTCCACAATGAAAATGCGTTGCAATAATATCATAGTATTTAAATCCTCGTACATGCCCACTAACTAACTAAAAAATTACAGTATTATTTCTACAGCCATTTACTGGCTAAACTTTAAGCTTCGAATTGCTGTTAGAGTACTTAATGGAAATGAGAAGTTTGACATTTACGATAATATGACGTATGCATATCATACTATATAATATGTATATCAACTGGATAAACTTCAATAACTAGGAAAAAACAAGGAGCACAATAACAAAATTGTTTTTGTTTCTAGTTCAGAGGAAAATCGTTATGGATTGTTATAGTTGTTCGATGCGTCTAATAAAGTGACACTTTCAATATCTACAGCGAAAACGTTACCAACTGCTAACACGCGGTCGTGAGATTAGATTATATCCTCACGTGGGTGTATATATTATAATACAAATAATACGTATGTACGACCACGTAAATGTATATTATTTTAAAATTGACGTTTCGTTTTTTGGTGGATGATACCCATCGTGCGCTAATCAGCTCCGTCGAGCTGTCGATCTAGAGGGGGGAGGGGTGCAGAGGTAAGAGAGGCGGAAATGGAACTATAGCTGGTATTTTCTCGATGTATGCAAATGCGGCTCGCCGTGTATACACACGCCCCCACACACATTACTTTCCCCTGTGCATACCTTCGAACACTGCTCGTCAACCCTCTCTCTCTGTCTCTCCGTCTCTCTCCACGTACGTATATATATATACGTGTTACATCACGCACGTGTGTGTGCTTGCCGCCGCCGCATTAACCGCTCTCCCCGATTCGTATTCCACTCATGTTACGGATTAATTTATTATCGTGTCGGGTCTCGTTCGTATATTACCGCCGCCGGTGCGTTCACTACACCGCAAAGAGGAGATATTTGCGAGCACTAAAATACGAGTGCTCGCCCGTCGATCCCGACCGACCGTTTTTTCGGTCCGGATTTTATAAGCCGCCGCGGTCAACCGCCACTGACGCGTTTGGCCGGTGGCCCGCGCGTCGTACCCGATTAATGTATTATGCGAGATCGCCATGGCTTCCGGTACCACCGATCCGCACACCGTTGCAAGTTACCTGGGTTCTTGCGTTCAATCGGTATGGTTTATCGATGTATTATGAATCATTGTGTAGTTCTCCTACTTTCTCACTCTCTCCTACCGTTTCTGTACAAACAGTCTACTTAGTTTTATCATTGAAGCCGGAGACAGGATATAGATCGTAATATATTTTTTTCCTCTTATTATTATTGCTGTTGTTGTTCGACAACAAAATTAATCGCTAAAGCGATGAAGGATTTAGACGATTTTAATTATTCATACGGTTTCGTATTAAAAACAATAACAACGGTTAAAACACTTGAATTATATAGGAAATGCGATTAAATTAACGTGAGGAGCGGCCACGAGTAGCACAAAAGCTGTTGTGAAACGAAAATGTACAAGTTTGTTTTAACTTTTTTCACCAAAAGACGTGGATATTATTAACTCGATAAGACAAGACCATGGCAACAAACCGCAGTAGCAGCAGCAGAAACACATTCAACAGGGACTTACCCAGTTTTGATTATTAAAAAAAAAAAAAAAAAAAAGGAATAAAGAAAATTCAATAGTTTTGAGGTTTCGAGTAATTTCAATATATTTACATAAGTGATTACCTATGTATATTTTGAGTTTTAATCAATTTTATCTTAGAAAAATTATGTGAGCAGAATCGTAGCTGATACGATTTGTTTTATAAACTAGATGCACGCGGCTATTATTTAAACTGAAATAATAATTTTCTGATATTTTTATTGATGCTATTAATTATTATGAAATAACAATGCACAAAGTCCTTAATCTAAATAAAAAAATTGTATTGGCATATGATGACGACGACAAAAATATAAATGCAATATACCTACCAAATATTAATTATATTGGTTAAATATTATTAACTTGTAATACTGATTGAATTAAATGGATTGTTAACTTGTTTATTTTTTGATATTTGAATTAAAGCTTTAATTGAAATTGATTTTTAACGATATTAGTTAAACTTATTTCTTAACTTACGTTAATTGTAATGATACGTGCATTTTAAAATACATTAAATTCATGTTTATAAAAATACATTAAACCTTGTTAAATATAAAATTATTACAACTTATAAATAATCGAAACTAAATTATATGCGCGTATCGTTATTGGTTAAAACGTTTCACGTTTCTAAGTAAGTTGATATATTTTTTATTTTAATGTGATCCGCGAAACAAGGAAATCATTTTAATTTGGTTTGTACTTTAGTAAATTTAAATAATTTTGTCTTATTTGTTCAAAAGAATAATTTTTATTGTCAAATATGGTTTTTTGTAAATTTAAAATACCATATTAAATAATATGATAGGTATTGTAAAATTGTTTTGGCATTGAGGTATCGTTTTATCCCAATAACGTACCTATTTTATGTGCGTACAATAATTATCTAAAAAAATATTGATTATATATTATTTGTATAATTAATACAAACAATTATACGATTTAATTTATAGATTCTTCTAAGTATATATATATATAAATTTCTGATTCATTGTAGATCATTGTTTTCCATACGAGCATGAAAATCAAACATTTTTTGAATCATTTTATTGTGTTGAATTTATGAAAAATAACGGAAAACACGAAATTCCACTCCGCTTTGTTTGGTAGTATTTTGGAACAGCGTAAATACAAAAGTTATTTTTCACACTTTACACACTTTATCCGACGGCTTGAAATAATACAATGTCCTTATTCTTACTGTAATAATATCACACGCATGCACACATAATTGCTATATATTATGTACATAGATGCGGAATTAATATTAACGACTATGATCGTACTACGATTTTATATCGTAGGTAAGTTATCATTCTTTCCTATGTGAAAAAAATACCAAACTTTTACGTTTATACATGCTTATATGGTTTTTTTAGTCTACACACACATATGATATAATCAAATTGCATACTTGGCGATTCACTAAATATATTCATCTATTTTATTTCTTCAATAGTAAGTAAAGTTATTCAACATTTGATTTTTGGAATTTCTGAATATACCTTTGAGATCATACTTTTACGTTCTTCAGAACTTTTATACTACTTAAGGAATGTCTCTTGAAGATAAAAACCTCAGTTTATTTTTAAATAAGAACCAATTTTTCTACTTTAAATCATTTAGCATTTTAAAAAACATTTTAACCTGTCAAAACCAAAATGTGGACCGATAGTTTTGCTAAGTGTACTTGTGATAATTAATAGACCTATGATGGGTTTGGCAGATATAAAATATTATGGTATATTTAAAACGTTGATAGTTAATCTTAATCCATTAACAATAATTATAATTTGTAAAAATGATACAATTGTAAGTACATATATTTTAAATTTTTATAAAAACTCATAATCTTTAAACATTACAACACTAAGATTAAAAATAAATTTTAATTTTAATTAATAAAAAATACTAAGATTCGGACATTGAATTATAGGTGCATCTGCATTAAAAAAAAAAAAAGTGTATGTATCAAAAAAACGTATAGTAAAAGGTGGTATTCTTTTTAAAGAGTAGAATTTTGTATATCTACACAATACGTTCCGCAAGTAGTACAAAAAAAAATCTGAAGAATTTTAAAATAAAGTTTAATTTTATTTAAAAATGGCAAAACCAGAATTTGAATAAGTTAATTATCTAAAGAAAACTAAGTAATATGAATGCGTTTATTTTGTCGATTCGCCTATTTAATTATATTTTTTTCATACTTAGGCATATAAAAATGTAACTATGATAGTCATAAAATAATATTTGTTGAATTTTCCTGCAATATATATTAGTGACGCAACATGAATATGTTAAACCTTAAAAGTGCAGTAAATTGACAATCTAACAGAATATCACATTCATAATATTATATTTGTGTGTTTTTGATGTGTATGTGATGTGTATGATTTACAGGGATGGCAGGCGTACAGAATACGGTTAAAGTGTTCAAAATGCACGGCTAGCAATGTTAATAAACTTCACCCGTCTATTCCGTGGAAAAACTCGTATACTATGTAGATACATGTGGATTATAATATACTACATTCACTCATCATGTAACGTATAAATGTGTATAGGCGTCCTGGAAAGGGTGGTCTTTGCTTGGCGAAAAGCTAAGCCACTAGATTACTTTCAATATAAATATATTCGAGTGTATGTGTGTGTATGTGTGTTTTTGTGTCCTTTGGTGTTTTAAAAGGGCGAAGAGGAGGAAGTTGTTTTGTTTTGGATTCTTGTCACTTGTCAGATACATTTTTTTATATTTTTTTCTAGACTACAATGATCATAATTACTCTTTAATATTATTATCGCACATTTTTAAATATAAATATCAGTAAACTTATTTGAATGATACCTATAACAACAATTTTTTTTTTTTTTATTATTGCATATCAAATATCATATTATATACCTTGGCTCAGAATATGTCACACAATGATCTCGTATGAATATCTGATCAAAAATAATGCTAATCTTCAATGAATCTTAGTATTTAAGTATTTAAGTACAAATTACAATTAAACACAATATATTTCCTTCCATTTTTAAAATAACACTTAGGTCAGATTATCAGATATTTATAGGAAAAAGTCATAAGAAATCGTAATAATACACAATTTAAATTCATATAAATATAATGCTGATATAATATAAGCTGATAATCTTAGTATTTGACGATAATATAATAACTAATATACTTATATAAATATCATATGAACCTAGGTAAACTATTATTGAGTAACAATTATCATTATACAAATATACATATTACATATACATTTAAAACAATTAAAATCTCAGTGAAATTAAATTTTAACAGAATTATTAATAGGCAAATAAAAATAATTTATTGGTTGAGTAATTTATTTCTATATCAAATAGATATTATTATTGTGACAGATATTTATGTTATGTTTAAAAATATGTTCGCAATGTTTTGATATTTATTCATAATATAAGTTAAATATCAAATTATGATGAAAATTCAAGATATGAGATTTTAAATTTACAAAATTATTAATAACTTTATAAATAGAGTTTTAGCATTTTAAAGTGCAGTCACGTATATGCTATTTATTTAATAATTTTGTTAACGATTTAAGTTTTTTTTTAATTTGTTATCAAAATAAATTCAGAAATGGTTATAAATAACTTATTGTTGACGATAATAATATAAATGTCAATACTATTATTAAAAATACTTTCATTTTCCTTTTAGTTTATAATCCAACGACAAGATCAACATCAGATTGAATAAACTTATATTTATGATTAACTATATAATTTTTTAATATTCAATTTGATTGTTGTATCCTAAACAAATTTCCAAACCTAAACCAACAATCGTAATCATATTATTATTTCCGTTTACTTTAATACATTTAATAGAACAGTTGTTTTTGCGAGGTATAATATGTATAATTGAATTATTAATACAATAGCAGATACACAAAAGCAAGAAATTGAATAACAGTACATTATTTTATTTTTGTCATTTTACGATGAACATAAATATAATATTTATATTTTATTAAATACCTTGTTAAAAAACGTCGAAAATACTGTAAAAGTAATAATTTTTAGTTTAATGTTTTGTGATGTTAAAACAAAAACGATAAATATTGTTATGACAAATAAGTGATTGTCATCAGCAGTACAATAATTGCTGTCATTATAGAATCTTACAATTCCACAAAAATACAAAACTATAAAAATTATAAAACTGTATATGTATTAATATTTCGAATCGCATCGTTGTAAATTTAAACAGAGCTTAAAATATAAAGTCAAACTATTGAGCCATGTTTTTAAATTACGTACACAATAATGTTCATTATGCTACGGACATGCAAATAAAAAATTTCATGTATATACTTGTTTATATGTATTTCTTTTGATAATAAAAACACACAAGTTTTAGTGTTAAAATCAACTATGTTTGAATACCTGTGTTGATAAATCCAATAATGTGATGTGAAATAATTTAGTTATTAAAAACCTATTTTAATTATTGATATCGAGTACCTACAATGGAAAAAAAGTTAAGTTTCTAAAATTTAATATGTACGATAAGAGATGAAAAAAAAAAACTAAGTAGAAAGTGTGATTGTTATTATTCATTATTATATTAAGTCACATAGTAATCATGGTTGTATTACAAAATATAAATATTATACATTAACACAAAAAGAAAATGATTAAAAGTTTTTTATAATTTAATTTGGATAAGAATGGTTCTATCCATTATATATTTAATTTAATATTATTATTTATACTTAACAAATAGGTAGGTAATGGATAATATTATATTACCTAGATATTTAATGAACATAATTTGTAACACGGCGAAATATATAGGCAAAATAGGTACACTCCTATGTAGAAAATTGTTGTTAAGTATTACCATTTATAGAATATAATAATATAAATCAGTCCCATACTATATTGTCTTTAGTAGTCCATATTAAACTTTCTTAAGAGTTCTATTCGAGTTAAGTCAAACCTAGCAAATAACTAATGATCCAACAACTTACCCATAGATCTTAGATGATAGTCTAGTTCAATGTTTACAGATATTTATTATGCGGTCACTAATCATTGAGCCATTACACCCATGCTCTGTCAGGTGAATCACACAATTCTAAAATTAATGTTGCTAAAACTAATTTCGTTCGAAGTTCATTGGATCAAGGGGGTTTATAATGTTAAAAAAAAACGGTTATTCTCGTCTCAAACAGAACTATAGTTACACTCGTACACCTGAAGGTAAGTATAGGTTATGTTAGCAGAGTACATTGATTATGAGGTTTGAAATTTTTATAACAAAACAGCAAAAATATAGTTAATACAGAAAATAAATTATAAAAACTTATCATTCCCTTTCAATGTAATTATTTGATAGCGATTATAATGATGGAATTATCAAGTATTTATATTATACATTAGGTGTTAAATAGAACACGTTATTGAGTAAATCATTATAATGAATTTTGTAAATTTGAATTCATTGAATACGATGAGTCGATGAAAAATGATTTTGAGCAGAGCATGTCTAAATTTTAGTAACCACAGTTACAAAACAATAATTATTATATTAATAATAGTATTGGATTTGCGAGAAAATTACCGTTTTTCCATAATTTTTTATTAAGTTTTCCTGATATAAAAAAGAGCTGGTATTTTTAATTTTACTTCTTTAATTTACATACTGAATTCAATTTTATAACCAAAATTACCCTTAAAGGGAAAATTGAAGCATTTTATCGTCATGTACAAAGACACTAATCATTGTAAAATCAATACATTCATTACCCAAGTCTAAAATAAATTTATTCTTTCGAGTTCCATAGAGTTACTCTGCCATTGAGAACACATTATTTAATACTATTTAATAGTAGTTTTTACCATGTTCAAACAAGTATCATGCTATTAAGAAACACATGTTTATTTGGTACGTTTTTATCATGATAAATGTATTTCAATATGAATTCACTGGTTGACAGGAGATTTATTAGTGCTGCAGATATTCTTATGATTTACAGTATAACTTATTTTTATTCATACGTGTATAATGTATATTATATATACATATATATATATATATAGTGTTTGACGAGACGTTTATACGTGACTAAAAATATAAGTGTTATTATAAGACAAGTAATTTCGTGTTAGGGTCACAAATCCTTTGTTTATTTTTTATTTTGTGGATTTCTTATCATTTTTAAATTTCCAGAGAAAGTCCGGCAGAAAAATAAACAATCAAAAGATCAGTAAAATAGCTAGATTTCCTTTGTTTTCTTTTAGATGTGCACGTTTTCGAAAATTGAAAGTCCAATCGAATAAAAGACGCTCCGAGTGTAAATCGTTATTGACTCGGATAACGCGCAGTGCTCTGCCAAAGTCCGATAAGTAGTATTTGCAATTTCAAAAAGTCTAACTGTCGTTAAACCGTTTTTTCCACCGATAAACTAGACGTGTACACAATAATGTAGTTTTGTATATCATAATATAATATATATATATATATATATAAACGCAAATGGTATTTACGATGATCAAATAGTAACAGTTTAACTTCGTATCTGCGTTCGTCCCGTCCAGATGTTTAACATGATGTATTTTCTTGTAAAATGTTTTTTTTTTTTTTTTTAATCATTCACGGAGAGATACAGATATTTACATTGAAGAGTATTTAATATACGTTTTTGAATAGCCATTAAAAAAAATATTCGAGAAAAAACTCCTATACATTCTAAAATATAAATTTATCTAAACTTTTAAATAGTTAGGTACATTTTTTTTTTTTATGACACTAAAAATATTCTAAACATTAACTTAACAAAATGCCTGCGTAGTCTAAGATAGTATCGGTGATGTAGAATACTTAAACTGCGTTTGAGAATAATTATCATTAATTTGTAAAATTGAAACTATATAAAAATTAAAATAAATAATATATTTCTTTGAATTTTTTTTATCAAGATTATACTTTCTAAATTATTTATTCCTCTTCTTTTTTTTTTATGTGATATCAAAATTAAAATTGTAAATATAAGAACATGTATTTGGTTTATAATTCAAATAACATTTATCAGTTTTTATAGAAATTTTACAAAACACCATGTATGACTACCAAGTAATTTTTCATATTTTACTTATATAGCTTACAATACACAATGATATCATTATGAAATTGTTAGAAGTGATGAAATGAAAAAATATTTTTTTTTATTTTATGAAAAAAAAATGTATTAATTGACTAATATCAAATTAATTTATTGGGCATGCAATTATGGAAAAGTATAAAAAGAATGGATGAAAAGAATTGTTATCAGTTATATTTCATCAAAATGCATGTGAGGTCAAAAAAATGTTTTAAATAAGAGCATTTCATTATTAATAATTTATAGATCAAATTAAATCCGACAGAATATTATTATGCATGAAATATCACAACAATTGTTTTAATGGACGTAAATCATCTAGCCCATTCAGTCGTTAATAAATCAATGCTTAGAAATATTATTGTCACTGCTATTTTAAATTAGAAAAAAAAAATTAACCATGATAACCATTTATTTTTTTCCCGAAGAAAAAATTATGAATAAAAAAATTGTGTTTCATAATAGTTATTCTAAAATACTTATTTTCTAATTCATTTTTTAAAAAAAATTACATTTAAATTGTATTATCGTTTTTGTTATTCCATTCATTTATTTTATCAGTTTCTCATTTGCATATCTTAAGATTATAAAATATATTTATACAAATAATTAAAAACCAATTAGTATCTATATATTTAAATATTTTTACTCTTATATTAAATTAAAATCTCTTCCCGATAAATTATGTTCTAACATCTACTACTTTTACCTTGCCAGTGAGGTAAAATAACAATCAAACAAATGCGTCGTCTACGTCATATTAAATGTCACCCGTAAATAGTTAACAACAGAGTAGCGACTTTTGGTTCAGACTCGTTGTATTACTATAGTATCTTCTACAATAGTCTATTATAATATACACCTATGTGTAAATATTATAACCACTACCACGTTTTCGAGTCTGCAAACAATACCACTCACCGTGCATAATATGACGTATATTATAATATGGACTCCTTCTATCTCACGAATAGTAATTAACAGTTGGGTGATTTCGAAACCCCTGATAGCGCGTGTTGCTGGCAGACGCAGGATATGACGTATCACGGAGAGAGCTTCGCGCAGTATACGCTCGGTCGCGGACGAGGACGAGTGTGAAATCATAACACCGCAGCTGTCACCAATTTTGCAGTAAATTATGTATTAAAACATTAAAATAAATTATGATAACCATAAGTCGAAGTTAGGTTAAGTCAGATACGTTGGATAATTATTGGTGATATAATTGTCCAATATGAACAGTTGGATTTTTTTTCGGACTGACTGCGGGATACCTATACTGTTGCTACGGAATGTGGCCATTAATATTAATCGCCAAGGTTGCAGATAAAGTTAACGAAATTGTTTTGAACTCGTTGGGTTAGGTTAGTACAGGAAAAGTAAGTTAAGTCGGCGAATGTTAACTCATATATTTCGATAAACTTAAAACACTTAAAAATCAATTTAATTGTAGATAAACTCAATTAAAATATATTAGCACGGTTTTTATTTCGAACTCGAAAAAAAAATAGCAAATATCAAACCTAAGATATATGTTATATAAAATATATCCACACAAGCTTGATTATACTATCAAAATTCAAACTTTTAACTTACTTCGGAGTGATCCATTATATTATATATTATTTCAAAGCAGCTATATTAACCGTTAAATATATTTCCATAAATAATGACAAGGCCACTGTACAAATGTTCACCGGTTCATTATTTTAATGTTATTTTTTTTTCAATATTATTAACAGTAGAACTATTGAACTGATACATCAATTTTTTTAGAAAACAATATATTATTTAAAAACGTCCAATTCTAAAGTTTAAATTAAATAATAGGTATCAAAAATATTAATAAGAGCGTATTAATTTTCAGTACCAATTTCCAATAGGCGATTTCATTAAAAAAAAAAAATGAATTTATTGTTTACGTTGCAATATCCTGGGTTGTACAAAAATTAAATTAAATTATACCTAACACTTAAGTAAAAAATAAATATATTATCTGTGTTGAAAAAGTATCTTATTCGATTACAAGTTTGTTCGGAAAACAATCTTCTGAAATGATTGTTTGTTAAAAATGACTGAAAATTCCCCAATAGTTAGTATTTTAATAAAGTAAAACTAAGGCTTTTTAATAAAAAAATTAGCGATACGATTACAAAAGTCAAAAGTATGATTTGAAAGTGGTATAATGAAGACAGTTTCTTTTAAAATTTAGATGTCGAGTGGTATGACTCGGAACTTACAAGTTGTTGCGTAGTTGAGGCAATTTTATAATACCATAATGACGTTTAAAATTAAATTCTATCTATATTTTTTCAACTCACGTTTAAGGCTTAATATAAGTAGAAAACAAAATATATTAATAAATAATCTTAAACAAAAATATCCATTGTATATAATATATATACAACATTTCAATCATACATTTTTTTTATTGTTGATATAAAAAATAGGCAGTAGGCACGTTTATGTTTTCAGTTAATATTTAAAACAAAATAAGTAATTATTTATAAAAACATAGTTTTCATATGTTTACATTGGCTCTAATTAATCTAACTATAATATAAGTAAATTATATTTATATTTTGTTTAGTAAATATGGAATTAAACGGTATGTTAATTATGATACAAATTAAAATTATGCAAAAACCTAAGACATAATTTTAGTGAACCGTGTAAGCATTACGCTTTTAAAATTTGCTTACAAATTACATTAAACATTTAGTGTTGACAAAAAAATTCAATAACAATCATAATTTATAACAAAAATATTAATACTGATAAAAAAAACCACGATACACAATTATTTCTTTTAAAACTTAGCATTTAATAAGAAAAAAAGTACAATAAAGTGTCAGTTTGTATTTTACTGATACCTATAAATACACGAAGAACACGCCATATTTCATATATTTATAATTATAACTCAAAAAAGTACAATAAAAACTCAAAAACACTGTAATTTATTTCTCGAAACATATTTTTAAAAAGAAACGCAGTTATTTTCATACCTACACTAAAGCTAATAAATTACGTTTTTTTTTTCATCATTCATAAATTCATCATGACGTGTAATGTGTATAAAGAAAATATATAATATAATATTATAATGTTTAATGTTTATAGAAAATATTCTATAGTAAATAATATAAAAAAATCGTTTGAAATACTGTTTTGAATTCAAATTTACTTTATACTAAAACATCAGTAAATTCGATTATTCTTACAACGGGGTCATATTATCATGGAACTCTGAGTACAGCTACATTATTTTTATATATTTTTTAAATTCCATTTTAAAGCATGAACTACAAATATAAAATTATATAAATAATATTAATCAGAAAATTTTGTTATTATTGTTCTTAAATCAGCACCTGAAATGATTGGATTTTATACACAATAACAAGTATTTAGCTATTTCACTTGAAATATTTTTAGTATTTATAATATTATGTTATTATTATGCGCAAATTCAATATTCATGATTTATCTATTAATTTGAATACATAACATTTGAATTTGTATATTTAACAACGTCTAAATTGATTCAAAATGTTGATAGAATTCTTAGCCTCCAATGCACTATAGTGCACTGACCGAAATTTCTTACTACTTTTGAGAGTAAACAGGAATACAAATATTATAATACCAGTAAGGAATTAATCTATTTAAAAATCATACAATTGTTAGAATTAATATTTTAGTAATTAAAATATGATAATTTAGTATAACAATATTTTATAAAATGTATTTTTTTTTCTTTAAAACTATATCTACGTATATTATAAAGTAGAACACGTTTTAACTGTATGAATAATCACATGAATTATATTTTTTGAATTATATTTGCGGCTTTTATGTTCTATACCCATATAGTAGTCTTTTAAAAATAATTAAAACGATTTTATCCATAAATTTTAAAGTGAAGTATTGACCAGTAAATTTATTTTGATTTGCTGTATCACAAGTCAAAACATTAAATTATCACAAAAGCCATTAGATTTAAAAAATCATAATGACTAGTATTAAAATACTCATTTATTGTGTTAAAGCTAATAACTATCATCACAATTCAAGTTTATCAATCCATTTAGAATATCGTTTTATTAATTATTAAATCAGCTACTGTTTGTTTAAAATAATATTTTCCACTGAAAATTTATTATAGGTAATACATAATTTAAGGGCTCAACGAATTTTATTATTCGGCATTTTTTTTTTTAAGTAACTAAATAAATATAAGGGTAAAAATTACAAAATAAAATTATTTTATAGATTTTAATGATGGTTTTACTTATTATTGGTAGTACATTTATGAATTATTTAAGTTTTAAGCATTTTTTTATTCTTTAAATATTTAAGAAATTATATTCCTTGACTAAGATAACAGTCTTAGTATAATATTTATATATTAGTATATTATTTCATGTTTATTTATGATATCTATAAAAAACAAAGTAAACTCCTATACAACAATATTATAAATATAGAACAAAAATGTCAATAATTTAGTGAATAAATAATAACGTCAGTACAAATTATTTTTATTTTATTTTTTGGTGACATTTTGTTGAATTTTTAGTGCATATCTTATATTTGAATGCATAATATTATTGTGTCTTTCAAGACCTTTAATTTTTAAACACTATGCGATAAATTATAAGTAACTAGTGATTATTAATCACTTATAAATCGAATATAGTTTTAAATTTTGGTAGATGATAATTAATGCAACTATGAGAATATTTGTCTTGCTTAATTATTTTGTTACATAATATTATGTTTTAGTTATTAAATGTTTTCTAATTACCTTATTCAAGTAACCTTTAAAGAATAATTTTAATATTATATATATTATATTTTGTACTGTTTCCAAGTTTATTGTTTATTTATATCGTAACTGTTTTGTATTACTTAAAATAAATACGAAAATAGATATTTTGTTATTATTTATTTCTAGAAATTCTCACAAAACAATTCATTCAAACGTGATATTAAAATTATAAAACAAAAATATTTTAGTAGAATTAAAATTAACAACATTTTGTTGTACACATTACTCGAGTATAGTATTGTGGTTGAACTTGGTATACATAAATACATAATATACATATCTTTGTATATTATGTATTTATGAGTGACAGTATATCTACATTGTCCAACCATTTTTGGTATTCAAGAAATTTCCTATTTTCCACATTCTCCGTAACATACATAGATACATAAAGAATTTAATTAAAATGTTGAAGAACCTAATATGTTGTAAGAAAAGTTGAAGTTTTCATGTTTTTGAATAATATATTCATATTAACGTTTCAAATGGATATAAATCACTGTCAAACTTTTGGTCTAGTTTATGACTTTTGCTTTTATATAATAATAGTTTATATTATATATTTCGTAAAATAAATAATTTGTTTATGATTATGTACACAATTATATATTGCATACAATATACATATAGCACCATAATATGTGTATGTGAGTGAATAAAATAATCATATGACAAGCTTTTTTTTTTTTTTTTTTTTTTTTATTAATATCAGAATTGTACTGGGCGCTGGTCTATTGGTAAACAATTACTTACGTATACATTAATTTATTAAAGTATATTATTATGGATATTTTAAAATATTAGATTACTGTAAAATAATAATACTAATATAGGTAATATAGGTTAGTATTTTAATGTCCTAATTTGATGATTTAAATCGTAAAAACAATACTTTTTTTAAATTAATAAAAGTAGAAGACTTTAAGATAAAAACTGATGACTTATAAAATATAAAAAAATAACTTATAATGTATTTGCAATATTTTATAGACAAAAAAAGTTGTATCTTTTACAAATTTAAAAACGATCAAATAAATGAACTATTGTAGTTTCCTTTCTCAATAACAATTGTATCATTAATTTTGTATTGTATTACTTTTGTATATTATAATATAATAAAACGTATGAAAATCTACATTTACTATACCAAATCATTAAACTTTCAAGAATAAACAGACATTTAAACATTAGTAAATAATAAATATATTTTAAAACGTCTAGACTTTGTATTAAATTATATTCAGAGTTCATACAAGTCGCCCTACACAACAATAACCGTCTACAAGTTGGATAGATATATTATATGCAGAAGAAAAACAAAGACGTCTTATTGAATATTCTAAAAAGCATAAAATATCAACATTATTAAAATACAGTTAATAAAAAAATGAATACATTAAATTAAATTAAACAGTGTAATGAAAATTTGTAAAAATAACGTATTAAAGTAAGTACGACATAATATAGTCATTAGTCTTACGTTTTAATGAACAACGTGATAGTATATTATAGAGTTGATGTTAAATTGTTGAATAATTGTTCTCATTCTTGCAAATGGAATAATATACTAGGACGATGTCGTGTACCATTGTTATTAATGGATATTTGTATTATTATCATTATACTCACAAAATCAATATTATGGATAAAGAACTACCATGCAGACAAGCATAATGCCACTCAAACTTAGAGAGCCATAATATTATAATCTGTAACCCGTTTGAAGACAATGGCTAACAAACCTCGACAGTTGGATATTATGTGATAAAAATGTTATCTTTTAATATGATATTTTTGAAAGCAATATTAATATTATAGTAATACAATTAAAATGATGTAGAAACTGAGACGCGAATCGAAAAAATTGAAACGAAAAAACTTCTCAATATCGCACAGTGGGTTTTTTATCCTAAAGAGTTTTGTTTACTATAATTTTAAATACTAATGATACTATATTGTATTATACGAGATAAGAGTTTTGTAAACATACATATTCACGAAGGAAGACTTTTTTCTATAGTAAGCGAAGGGATATAGGGATTTGACCACTTAACATTCCCTCTCGATGTGAATTTCCAGAACTTTTTGTAAAAGACTAATATCGATAATGATGCGTTTTAAACATACGTTTATAAAATGTTATAACGCACGTGTAATATAAATGAACTGCGAGTTACGCTAAAAAACATTTAGTTTTTTCCCAATCACGGTACACTGTTATTACATCGTGTTATTATGTAACAGTGCATTACTGTGCAGGTATTTCATATAAAGTAATAAAAGAAGGATTGCGGTAAAAAAAAAAAAAAAAAAAAAATATGATATTGATATTGATTTATAATTTTCGTTGCGTGGCCTGTGCAGTACCGTATTTAAACGGCACTATATATCATTAGATGGCGAAATCGTGCCAGAAAAAGAAGAAAAAGACTAAGATAACGTGACAAACTATGTCATAACATTGTATACACGCGAAACGAATTAAGCTGAGTACGATGTTTGAATTTTTTTTTATCCCCAACGCAAATTTATAGCAAACGGCATATTTCACGTTTGAAAAGCGACGTAGTGTTCGTTCATGATGAAGGTATTTTAGGTAGGTATACCCTTTCCAAAACCATCTTTAATAACAGTTAATTCGCTCAACCCACTTGGACGGCGGCGGCATGGAGCGTCTGTCTTATCAGCCGCTTTCGGGTTGATTGCTCTGATGTAGATTGTACCGCGTCCAAATCGTCGTCTCGTATTGCCAACGGCTTAATGGCATGTTAAAACGAAGGGAGCCCGCCCTTTCCACTCGAACCATTATAGAACAAAGCGTCCCACTACTTAGAACACTACCCGAGTTCTAGTGTTTAAAATTACTCTTTTTCACTCCTCCCCATACGCTCACCGCTCACGTTAACAGGCCGGTTGTACGTAATTATCACGGCCGGGTCGACAAAGTGATCAACCTGTAACTGTTGTTATTATCATAATATTGTAATTTTGGATTTTTGAATAAAAACGAGATAACGAAAATTTTGCTAAAGCATTAACGTGCATTGGTCAGGTGGATTTTAATGGGTTAAAGAGTTTCATATAGTTTGTAGCTAGAGGTCTATTATTTGTCTACTTAGACAAACCACCGTTTCGAAAGTTCTAACGTTGAATAACTATCAGACACGGTGGATCAAAATTAAAACGAAATCAGTAATCACCGTTTTCGGTACTTCTTACGGAATTCCACAATAATATGATATAAATTATTCTCATAGTGAAATTACGATTTACTTAAATAGTTTTCTTCTTATTAAATACTAAAGCACCTATAAATTATTAAAATATATGTCTACGCTATTACAAGTATAATGTACGTAATTATAATATTAAACTTACTTTCTTTCACGTGATTTACATTAGTGCGATTTTCATGAGGAACATCAGTCTGCAACTCGTTCTGAAAAATAAAACAAATATAAAAATATAATGATTGTTTAAATTTGTATAAAATGTATGGTTAACAATACGGGATAGACTAATTAATAATAAAAAAATTAACAGAACAAAGTTTAAGCTCTAAACAGAACAATTAATGTATATTTATTTTACAATAATATGATGCATGTTTTTGTTTTTTTCTGCCTGTCATCAAATTTCAGAGCAGTACACACTACACATGTTTTGATTTTTATCTTAGAGGATGGCTTCTATTAGCAAATTGGTTCTAGTTAGATTTTGTTCACGGAGAATCAAAAGTAAAAGTTTTCTTTACCTTTTGAATTATCTGGAAAAGTTATTTATAAACAAATTCACTAAATATGAACATTTTTCCATTATCTTGACTCTTTTTGTGTATTTTGTTGGGAATTTAAATTATCGATTTTTTTATTACAATGATACAATGATACATAAATCAAAATTCAAATTCTTACTCAATTTAAAACCACCAACATTTTCTAATTATTTTGCTTTAAAATATAATACCAACAAGGTTTTAAA